>OY744520.1:56812904-56870404 GCA_963556195.1 Sepiola atlantica
CATCATCATCATCATCATCATCATCATCATCAGCAGCAGCAGCAGCAGCAGCAGCATCAAGTTAACCTGATACGCCTCTTATCGTACTTTTTTTCTGTTAAGCTTTTATTCTCTTCCTACTCTTTTCTCCATTCCGTCTTCTCTTTTTCCTCGATGTATCAACGTTCATTATTAATGGTCGCATTGCTTGTCATAGACAAATAACTCCAATGTTTCGGAATGTCATTGAAACAGTCGACACGATAAAATAGTCGTTAGACTTCACGTACCGAAATCGGCCATTAGCATACGTCTCAGACCTTCGGCCAAACAAATCTTGGGATTCGACTTAAAATCACCATAATTCAATTTTGTGTCGGCTAAATCAGTCACGATTAAGTATTTCGATTCTGCGCACCTTCAACTCCATTTACTTTCTTGAAGAATGTTAGTCACAGTGAACTAGGGTCAGACGTGAGATTTGAGATTAATGATTAATTGATTGGCTAACTGATACGTCACTCGGGAACTATAATTGCAAACATTTTCGAAGGTAGATGAATGTTGTTCCAACTAAAACGAATTCAGTTTCTCATTTTAGGCAACGTCATTGTTGGCTTCATTGTCGTTTAGTTGTTGAATAAGAATGACATCGTTTCACAATTATTGGAATAACATTTTCACTGTTGACGGATTAGTTTCGTAAGATTATAAAATTAAATTACATACCGAGCAGTGGGAATACATACACACAAACATACACACACATACACCCCCCACCCCCCCACACACACACATACACACACCCACACACACACACACACATATATATATATATATATATATATATATATATATATATATATATATAACAGGTGATTTAAATATAAACGTAATTTTATATAGTTCGTATGGAGTCAAATAGGAATCAATTTTAAAATCCAACATGAAGCTCAGCATTTAACATATAACATTTTTTTTAATAGAGCTATTAACAAATAAATAAAGTATTAAATGAAGGTTATATAATTCTATGATTTAATGACAATTTCAGAATAAAATAAATTTTACGCACGTTTCTGGAAAAATCAGAAGCAATCACAGACGGCCTATGCTGTTATAACCGACCCCCTTCATCAGAAAATCCAGAAAAAATTAATACAAAAATGGTAGTCAGTGGATCAGAGATCCTTAGAAACAAGATCAAACACATAAGACAAATTGAGTAAAATAAAATGGGCAGATCTAATAATCATAGCAAGAAATATTGTTCAGAATATTTACAAAATTATAAAGTATAATACTATAAGGCTCTGAAGTAGAAAGTCAGATGAAAACAGATTTAAACAATTGTAATTTTGCAACACAAAATAGTCGCTTCCATTTTGGTAAGAAATACGCATAAAAGCTTTCTGGTATTCATGTCATGTGATTATTATCCTATTTTTCTTCAAACTTAATTATTGTGCTTATAATTTCTATTCTTATCGTTTTATTATTTAAATCAGTTGAATCTTCTTCGGATTTTCTGCTTTTCTTCTTTGTCTTATTTCATTATTTTTATTTTCTCATTTCATTTTTCTCTTTTTTAGTTTCCGAATTTCGTTTTTTTTTCTCTTTTTATTCTTCTGAGTTCATTCCTCTTCTTCTTCTTTTCTTCTCATTGTTATTATTGTTATTTTATTCTATCCTTTTTCTTTTGACAGTTGCTTTCTTCTTTTTCTAATTTAATCATTTTCATTTTTTCTTTTAATTTCATTCGTTTTCCTCCTCTTCGGAGTTCACTCATTACTAAAAATAATGTAATGGAATTGTGACCGTGGTGATTTGAAACTGGTTATTTCACATATTTATTACACTTTTCGTTATTTGCTTATTACTAGAATAAAACTAAAGTATATTTGTCTTATTAATGTAAAAATACTAAATCGTAATTTATCAAATCTCTCTTAACACTTGGTATTTTATATGTGTATTCGCAAATCGAACGACCGCCATATTTGCAGTTCAGCATAATTGCAAAGCCGTTGTTTTTGACGTATCAAGCGAGAAGTAATTATTGATCTCTCAAAGGATATTTATGGTTTTAAATTTCGTTTACGAGTGAGAGGGTTGACAGCAACAGGACAGCCATAGGCAGTTATTTATTGGAGACAATCTATCATAAAAAGCCATTCAACCTTCTCTATACAAAAAAAGACGGAAATTGTTTGTCTGTTTTTTCACACGCACCCATCCGATACTGGTCTACAACTCATACTAATCACGCTATCTAAAGCAATGTTTATAGCAACAAGCAAAAAAACAAAATACAAAACATTGGGACGTACATGCTCTCCGTAGTCGAATTGGTCGATCTTTAATCTAAATGATGGACCCTGTATTTTGCTGCAGTTAAGAGTAAAAGGATGATGCTCCCATTTAGCCGCTGCAGATGAAATTAAATGTTATTCTTTATTCAGAAAACATTTTATTTTGTTAATATTAAAATTGGTAAAATATGCACTAACTCCGATGCTATATTCGTTGATTCGTTAGACGACAAGATATACTATCAGGAGACGATATCTTAAATCCATTTTAGGATGGATAAAAGTATTAGGAGACATCCCGAATCACGCTAGGTGTGTGTGTTTTGTTTATGAAAATAAAACATGAAAGCAAGTTTGCAGTAATCTCCGCAACATTCCAGTCAAAATCTAGTTTGTGCTATCCGCCCTCGGTCTTTCTATACCCCTTGGCCCTTCATGATTATTTTGTATGGTAACACCCGAGGCTGATGTCACTAGTTGTGTATGTGTGTGTTTTATTACTTATTAAAAGATATGTGGCAGCTTATGGGATTTCTGGCAATGTCAGTTCCCTTGGGCTTGTGTGATGTTCTTACTGTTCTATTTTTATTCATACTGAGACGTCGTTGGTTAGCGTTCCTTGTTTATGTGGGTGGGTTACCGTATAAGAGGATTTTTAACAAATTGCCGGCTGTTGTGATCATTCCTGTGCATTGTTATCTTTGATTAAATTTTTTTCTTAGACACGACGTGAAAAGCGCAAGTACTGATCTAGTCTATTAACTGGCAGTAACTTCTTCTCGTTCTCTTTAGTCAATCTTAAACTAACGTCACCCGACTTCGAAAACCATAACGATATACGAAAGAAGGTTTCTGCCGACCAGTAAATATAACATACTTGCATTATATATAAGGTTATGTTGTGTTTGTTTCATTGTTACCAACAACCTAGATATTTATTTACTACATGCCTCTATTAGATTATTGGTCAAAAAACATCATGCAACATTCTATTTCAACATTAAATTAAAAAAAAAAACACGCCAGTAAAACTCGCTGTTTTAAATAATACCAATATGTAAATTAACTGATTCGCATTGTTCTTCTTCTTCTTTCGTGTGAATCAGGTGATTCTGGTGTTAGCATGGTGTTAGAAATCTTTCTGGAAAGACATACTACGGGAAGGACCACGAGAAGGTTGCCAACATCCCTAAGTGAAAGCGGTACTGTGGAACCGACTGTATTCGAACTTGGAACACTCAGATCTTCAGTCCGTGTCGTTATCCACTTAAACCCGTCACCTCCCATTCGCATTGTTAAGGCCTATAAACTACTAAAGTTACCGAATAATGATGGCGAATAGGGAGGAAGTACGAGAGACGACTAAGATCTATTGAAATGTGGAAGAAAAGTGAAATACAATTTGCCAGATTATCGAAAACAACATGTTTAAAATATCGTTTCAAAACAAACCACCTTAAAATCTTTCACAAAATAGTTAAAAAAATGGTTGAAATAAGAAATCGCTTTACAGACATGAAAACACACAAGTTAGTTTTAATAAAGGCATTAAGTACTGTTAACATAATTTATTTAATTTTAAGTAAGTTTCTGTATGTAATTCAAGACGAAGTTACAAGTCGATAATTGAATTAGTGAATTTGATGTAGAAGTATGTAAGATAGTGCAGACAATTTAAATCTTCAGGTTTGAAGAGTGGAACAATTTAATATATGTAACGCACGAAAAACAGTTTAATAAAATCAAAAACAATTATCTGCTTTCATCATACACAGATCGCAGATCAATTTCTAAATAATAAAAAAACAAACATGTGAGACTAGTGACTTTCAACTTCGTATCGTTTACCTTTTGTTTCGTATTGTCAACCCAGAGTTTATTGCCACACCGTGTTCGGAATAATGAAGGTCATGATTGTTGATTTTAAACTGTAGAAAAAACATTATAAAAAGAATATATATATATTGAGAAAGATAGGGTACGAGAGTGATACATATATATATATATATATATATATATATATATATATATATATATTTATATATTAGTAGAGAATGGTAGTTTGCTTGAAGCATTGCTGGGTATAGTAGTAGTATGTTTTTTAAGGGCTGTGGGCAATGCAAATTCCGGGTAAGATGATAGTTGATTCTCTGCATAGTCGGGGAATTCTTCTGGTATTGATTATTTTTAACAAAGGGAAGTTTCTTTTCCCGAAATATTAAATAATGATTCTTAATTATCCGGACATCACACAAACAGCTAATAACACTCTTGCTGTTATGTAAGATTTTAGGAAAAATAAATAGTAAGCCATATTTCGTATTCGATTTATTGTTTTTGTTCCTTATAACTTGCATCTTACCTGGAATTTGCATTGCCCACAGCCTTTAAAAGACATACTACTATATATATATATATATATATATATATATATATATATATATATATATACCAGACAAAAATTACCCGCCATCCGTCGTATATTAATCAAAATCAAATGTTTAAATGTATAAATTACATTACATATATTTAATATAAATATTTTGTAATTCTGAAAACTAATATCTTTTATTTAAATTACCTCTTTTAAAATTGAATAAATACAGTATTTTAAGAAGAGTTTTGGTAATTTATCTTTTTGATAATTAAATCCCTGGAACTAATTACTGTTAATAACGAAAACGTATTGCATATATATATATAGAGAGAGAGAGAGTAAAAATAGAACAATAAAATTACAAATGAGTAACACAAAACATCAATTTATCATGAAAAATAATTATGAAAATAAGGCATACAAATAACTGTGATTTTGTCGCTTTACTATACATACAGTATTTCATTAGACTATGTTGTATTATTTATTAGTTCCCCGATTTATAAAATCGGGAGACCTATGTTTTGAGCCATTTCCGTCCGTCCGTCCGTCCGTCCGTCCGTCCGTCAGGATTTTTCTCCGCAACCATCCATTGAATTTGTCTGAAATTTTGCATGAAGTTGTAACTTTTGTCAGATTAGAAAGCGACATTCTCCGATTTTTGAAAAAAATCTGGTTAGCTCCCCAGGGGGGCAAAATGACCCAAAATGGCAAAAAAATTACATGTTTTGCCCAATAACTTTTCATCCATCCATTCAATTTATCTGAAACTTGGCCAAAATGTAGAGGCAATTGTTCCTAATAGAAAATAAGTATCGCTGACCTTGGAAAAAATCTGGTTCGTGCCCCTAGGGGGGGGGGTCAAAAGCCCCCAAAATGGGGAAAAAATGACCCTTTTCTCCCATAACGTTTGATCCATCCATTCAATTTTTCTGAAACTTGGCCAAAATGTAGAGGCAATTGTTCTGGATATAAAATGAGCATCCTTGACCTCAGAAAAATTCTGCTTGGCGCCCCCAGGGTGTCAAAGGAGAGTCAAAAATGCCCCAAATTGCCCAAATTTATTGCATTTTACACTCGCCACATCGAGTCATATACAGAGGGGGACCACGCACGCGCGACTTGTTTAAATAATATTGCGCCGTTTTGTGGTTATATAGATGTTATACAAAAACAGAAACTTTCGCATCTATTCTTTCACACAGATATATAGTCTTTAACACTTGTCATTCTGAGTCAAACTAAGGTTACAAATGGAATAGGTCATATATTTCAAAAGAAAATGTTTGCATATATAAATACTTAAAAGGCAAGGCGAATAGTGAAACACTCTTTTAGTGCAGTCTTGCTTACGAGGACATACTATTCTGACCTCTCCTTCAAATATTAAGTATGTACTTCCGTTAAAGGACATTGGTTCACACTCAGATAGTATCCCCAAATCCGGTGCGGTCATTGGCCGTTCTTGACGTCCGTTGTTGTGTAGGTGTCTTCCTGCCGATTCAATGCTTTCCGATCTGGGCATATTTTGTTGGCACTTTTCCTTACGAAGACATCTTGCATTCATAACCCACACATTCGTGGCATCATTTAGGAAACACTTTGAGTGCATTTCCGAGGAAAATACCAATAGCTACGGAAAATACTTACGTATATACTAATAGAGAAGAAAAATACCTTCAGTCAAAAATTAGCGATTATTTTCTCGCCAATGTTGTTGAAAATTATCAATAAAACAACTGTTTTAGGCAACATAATTTGCCACTTAGGTCTAATTGGATTTTAACAATTTAAATGAGGTTAAGTTCGTATGAAACTGTCTGTCATTCTGGTTAATTTTAATTCAATTAAACTGGGCCAATATAAATAGTAATGATATAATAAAAATCCACTGAAATTCTCAGAATAATAATTTTAAATAAGTTTATTTATTTTAAATTCCAAGATAGAGATCAATAATTAATCGATGTTAAAGGAGGAGATAATAAATTGATTAAATCTATTAAAAGTACTGACAAACACGTTTAAAACGGCAAAAATACGATTGTGAAACAAATGTTGGGTAACTCAGTTTTAATATAATAATAGTTATTACTTATTCGAATGTAAAAACCATAAGCAGAAACATTTCCCTTATTTTCGGAGAAGCGTAATAACATAAGTATGAAATTCCCACTGTTAATCACAGTTCCCAGTGATATGAGGATCGGGTTTCGAATCTAAGCGTAAAAACACTCGCCACCTCTAGCTGCACTAAAAAGCCATGACTCGAAACGGCCGTCTGTAAATTATATATATATATATATATATATATATATATATATATATATATATATATATATATATTTATACATATATATATATATGTATATATATATATATATATATGGTAGTTTGGTTTTGTAGTTTTGTTTTACGGCATATCAACCCTTTTTGGGTTATTTAATGCCGAATCTGGTCATTATAGTGAAAGTTTTTATGCTTCAAGTTCTTTATATCTTCAAATGTTTAATAATGGTTTTTGGTTTGGTAGTTTTGTTTTACGGCATATCAACCCTTTTTGGGTTATTTAATGCCGAATCTGGTCATTATAGTGAAAGTTTTTATGCTTCAAGTTCTTTATATCTTCAAATGTTTAATCAGGGTTTTTGGTTTGGTAGTTTTGTTTTACGGCATATCAACCCTTTTTGGGTTATTTAATGCCGAATCTGGTCATTATAGTGAAAGTTTTTATGCTTCAAGTTCTTTATATCTTCAAATGTTTAATCAGGGTTTTTGGTTTGGTAGTTTTGTTTTACGGCATATCAACCCTTTTTGGGTTATTTAATGCCGAATCTGGTCTTGTTTTCTTCTCTTTTTTGTTTCCTTCCCCTTTTAATATCTGTCTCTATTTAACCCATAGTTGGGACCCTAACAGGTACTACCACTCCGGGTCAGGGTGGACCTGGGAGCAATGGTAATTAAGAGGAGGCTCCACATTCCCCAAAGTCCGTAAGCCGGATCTCACTATCGGATGTAGTTTAAGGTCATATCCAGGACCGGGAGTAGGGTAGGAAAAATAAAAATAAAAAAGGTGAGGGAGAAAGGGAGAGGGGCTGTTGTTTTTGTTTTTGGTTTTGTAGAACATAATTAAGTTTTACAAACAAAAAAAACAAAAACAAAAAAAAACGTCAATGTAGGTGAATTTCGTCTCAGGGAGCCACAGGGCAGCCTGATCTGGTATCACCAGTATATATATATATATATATATATATATATATATATATATATATATATATATGAGAAAGGAAGGATGAGGGTAATCCGACTGAATGAGAAATGAAAAAGGAAAAACCAAAAGATGTTTTTTTATGTATCATCAACGTTTCGTCTTAATTTGTAAGACTTTCCTAGGATGATCATTTTAAGAAAAATGTCATGCAAGTACATGAAAATATTGGGTTGACATGATGGGTTAATGAGAAGAAGTAGTAGCCACTACTGGGAGCGCAGGACTGAGGTCCGGGCTGAGAGAAGTCGGTGGCGAAACGTTAAAAAAACATATTTGGTTTTTCTTTTTTCATTTCCCATATATATATATATATATATGTAATCACCGTTCCCAGTTATATGAAGATCGAGTTTCGAATCTCAGCGTAAGAACACTCGCTACCATCTAGCTGCACTAAAATGCCATGACTTCAAACAGCCGTCTGTAGATTATATATATATATATATATATATATATATATATATATATAAGCACGCGTAAATACTTTTTAGTTTCCAGAATCTTTAATTTTCGACGATCCTTCGCTTATTTCATTCAGGAGTGAAATGAGATGAGTGTAAAGTCAAACTCTGAATTGCTCAGTCAAAATAGACTTATTTATAATTTCTACAGAAATGTGAAGTAAACTCCAAACGCGTGTTTTTGTTTTAATCACGTGTATTTGTTCAAAATTTCTGCATGCATTTCAAGCGTCAAACAAACTCGACGTTTGCTGGCTAAGAGAACCCGTTGAAGAATTTGCAATGATGTAGTATTTCTATGCCTTACTTAAGTCTGTTAATGTGTCTAATTTGTCTATCCTTTCCCTTTTAAATTTTCTGCGTTGTGTGAAAAAAAGTATGTCCATAATAAAATTACCTTCATATTGTCTGTATTGCCGTTCAATTTGTAATGGTTAGAAAGTGTTTTACTCAATTATTACATAATTACATAATATTACATCATAGTAGATTTTATCGCCAATTTTCCCAAATAACCCGCTTGGATTGAATATTGATTAGCACCATTGGTTCCTTATCAAATAGTACCCAAGAAAAGCTGCGTTTAATCTTGTTACAGAGCTGTATTATAGATAAATAAACTAGAATAAAGTAGGGTATTTTGAATAGTGTTATGAAATTTAAAATTGAACTTTCATTGAAACCCAATTTGAATTAATATTAGCAGATAGATATTAATCACGTGCAAGCAAACATCCAATAATCTAAACGTCCAAACAAACACACTTCTATTTGATATATACGTATATATATATATATATATATATATATATATATATATATATATATATATATATATATATATATATGTGTGTATATATATATATATATATATATATATATATATATATATATATATATATATAGTAGTATTCAGGTTCGATTATTTTCGATAGGATTCCGAATCAGAGAGCTCTATGTCCATTCAAACAGAGCATGAATACGTTATGAGGTTTAAAAAGACTAAATATACATTCGGATTGTACACATTATAAGTTATTTCGACCTTAACTAGGTCTCCTCGGATGTGTTTCCAATCACGATTCAAACCCAAATGGAAGAATTTCAACACCTTTGTATCTTTTAAAACAAAGTAAAAATAAAGAATAAAATAAAAAATAAAAAGTAGAAAAATAAAAAGAATTTCAACGATATTCTATTTATTGATTGGTCTCTATAATATAGAAGGGATGGGAAGGGGTGATTATGTTAATTAATAAATTAGAGTGGTGGCATTAACGTTAATACTAGTTACGGTCGAAATAACTTATAATGTGTACAATCCGAATGTATATTTAGTCTTTTTAAACCTCATAACGTATATATATATATATATATATATATATATATATATATATATATATATATATATATATATATATATATATATATATATATATAGTTTGCTAATGTTCGTAGTAAAACAGTATTCGTGTGCTCAACAATATTCTGTTTAATAAGATATACATTCTGTATATTACACCAACCAATCTTTCCCAAAATATAAATTTGAATGGTAGGAGGGCGCATGATATCATCAAGTTCTCATCACACATAGTAAGTGATGGTTACAAATCGTAAAATGATTGTGGTCAATTACAAATAATTTGGCGTTCGGATTCCAAAGTTATAACTAATTATAAGGTAAAATTGTTTTAATTGGAGGTAACTGATCTCAAAATATTTTAGTTTTTTTTTGATACGTGACGATTTGCAAGCAATTTAATAGTTGTCTATGCGAAGCTGTCTAAGACGTATTTAATTAGTGTGTACATAATAAAAACATTGATCTAGAGCACTTTGGCCCAATAAATTATATATAAATCTATGAATAAGATGGTCTGGGTGTAACCAATATGAGGCGTTTTAGCTCCTTCTTAAACGGAAATACAATGGGAAAATGGACAAACGAACTCGTAAGAAATATTAGTTTTATAAAGCGGAGGTTATCATTTTTTGTTGTTCCTTTGTCTTTCTCCAAGAAAACTCTATACGGAGATCAAATGCAACTTTTTTTAGTATCGTTTTTCAAGAGAAACAATAGTAGCTTAATTTTATATTAGGACTTTTCACAATTATATCGTGCGAGAGCCCTTAGAAGCAGACACCCATAAGCAGCAAAGCTAACGTGTTACCTAATTTTAGTTTATTTATAACTTGAAATTTGATTTATTAAATATAGTATCATAGTATAGAAGTTAATAAAATATGAGAACCATTAATAATAAATTATAGATTAGATTGCCATTAATGCAGTTGCATAGGAAGGGTAATCCTCAGCAAGTTTCTATATTGTGTCATACATCATGTGTCATAAAATTTATGACTTTTCGGCTCAGTTTTATCAATTTTTTTTTTAATCTCACAAAATTTCTCGCTTTGGTTTTACTTTAAAAATATTATGACGAAAATATGAAAGTTTTATGTGAAGTGGAATGTATATCCACAGTGCAAATGTTTAGCTACGCTTCTTCTAGCTGAGACTAAAAAACTATGTTAACACCCTTCATATGTGAGGGATAATGTTTATTAATATGCTATCAAATAAATTATTTTTAAATATTTTATAATATTTAAATTCTTGACAGTTTTTAAGATTTTAGAAGATATTATCTGTATAGATTTCCGAAACAAATAGACAGTTGGTGTTATTAATTTAATTTATTTGAATTAAAAAAGATAGGTATTTCTTAAAGTGATGAACCCTCTTGTTAAAATGGCGATATATTCATACAATCGATATATTCTTAAATATGTCCCTTACAAATATTTGGATCAGAAAAAAATACAACAAATGATGCAAATTCACTTTGTAGATATCGTCTGATCATCCTAAAGCGCAAATTTTGCCCTTTTTCATGTGTATATATTGAGATTAATAGAAAAACTTAATATTGTACATTAATAAATCGATATAAGAAAATGTAATTTATAAGATAGAAATTGTAGCATATCTGTTATCGTACCTTACCTATAACGGACTTTGAACTCTTCCATTCATCATAAATGCTGAACCAAACCCAGTCTATACTGGCAGTCAATACTGAAGAACCACTACATCTGTTTCTGTGTTGTTTCTGTGTTGTATTATTTTTTTTTCAATACACTAGTTTTCCCTAAACCTCGAGTTCGTGTTTTCTTTCCGGGCCCTGTAAACAACTGGCGGCGAGGTATTCGAACATACCCGGGTGCCCACAACAACTCGCGAAAAATCTTAAATTGGACTTCACAACAACCGGCGACGAGGTATTCGAACTTACACGGGAACCGACAACAACTCGCAAAAAAACTTAAATAGGCCACTACAACAACTGGCTACGAGATATTATAACTTACACGGAAAACAACAACAACATAAAAAATTTTCTTGAGAACCTTAAAAAGGACCCCGCAACAACCGAACTTTCACAACCATCGTTGTGACTGACGACGTGGTTACAGTAAAGGATTCTTGAGAATTTAAAATGGACACCACAACGGGCGACCTATTATATTAAGGATGACCTTAAATAGAAAAAAGGTGGAGAAATCAACGACAAATTCAACAGACAACGTCCTAGTTCTTTAACCTAGTTTTATCGGTAGAAACAAAACACGTAAAATACCAACTTATTTTTTTCTCATTGAAATAAGGTCTTTTTCTTTTTTATTGCTATTCCGACACTGTTGTTAAATTTTAACGAGAAGAGAATACATTATTTTTCCTTTTCTCTCCAAAAGAGAAAAATCCTTCTGCCGAAGGAAAGAAAATTAAAACCGTATTTTTTTCCCTGTTGATTAAAGTGCCGACCGAAAATTCGACCGTTACGTGAGAAGTGTACTAAAAAAGTGATTATTTTGGTCGAGAAAAGACAAAGGTTGTATACCCTTTTTACAAGTAACATTACGTTTAGCAAGCTTAATATAGAAGGAAGAATTTCTAACAAGCCGTATTCTAAAAAGAAACCGTTTTAACATGAAAGATTTTTAAAGCTACTATAACAGAACTGGTGAATTATCAAATGCAACAGAAACTAGAACAAAAAGGAGTCCGACGAAAGGCTACAGAAAAAGCTTCTACTAGAACAGCAGAACAGTCGATGAAAAGCTTTTAGAACAACGACAACAAGTCAACGAAAAGCTTCTAGGTCAGAAAAGAAACACCAACGAAAAGATTATAGTATCAATGCCAACAATATCGGTTAGGGGTCAAAGTAACAATCGATAATGCTTTCTCGCAGAATGCCGTTTGGAGTGCAATTAACAATTTCACTTATTCCCCAGACGATAATAAAATATTTGCCTCGTATTGTAAGTAATATAAGGATCTATACAAAATAGATTGTGAAAATTGGGCAGGCTCTAAAAAGGTTCGCCTATTACTCCGAAAGTTAGGCACCACCGAATATACAAAGTTTGTTGATTTCATTTTGCCCCTAAAAACGAACGACTTGATGTTTGCTGAAGCTGTTTATCTTTTAATCGAATAATTTAGCCCCAGCACTTATTAGTTTCACAAACGTTGGAAGTGTTTGAACCTGGTACAAAAATACTATAAAGATTATTCTACATTCGCATCAATCGTCAATAAACACTGTGACGATTTAAAATTAGCCGGATTTAGTGATAATAATTTTAAATACTTAATTTTCGTACAAAGATTTGTATCGGGAAAAGACGCTGAGATCAGACGGAGGGTTATAAATAAATTAGAAAGTGAACCGAGCCTAACACTACAGAAATTAGCTGAAGTCATCCAGAGATGTATATGTGATAAACAGGATTCGAATAATATTGAAGAGTTGGGCATTGCACACATTAGAAAGGTACGTAAAAAATCGAAATTCACCTCTCCCTAAAAAACAATTCCAAACAAAGAAAGGGAGTGTCACACCTCCACACAAACAAACCAGCCTTATAAAAAAGCAGGATAAATTACCGCCGAACTCCTGTTTCAGATGTGGAAGCCTACATTATGTAACAGATTGCCTATATCGTTTTAAAACCTCTCTTCAAATTGCAGAACAAATAAAGGAAATGAAACGCAGGTTAAATCCACAAAAAAAAAAACATAATGGCAGAATTATGCGAAATATGTTCAGGAAAAAATCAAAAATAAGAACTTAAAATTACAATTGGATTCTAGTTCAGGCGTGTCGATTATAAACATTCTACACATGGAGAAGATTGTGAAAACGACCATGCTAATAACTAACCTAATAGCCAGAACTGTGACTGGTTAAAAATTTAAATTCGAGGATGAAATTATTATCGACATTACTTTAAACAGAACTACGAAAAAAGTACAAAAGTTCATATTTAAAAACACAAATAATTTATTTGGCACAGATTTATTGCAGCTATTCAATTTTGGGGCGTTACCAACGAAGAATTTTAGTCAGAAAAACGAAAAAAGGAATGTGTTTCAACCATTAAAAATCGTATGAAATAGACACAAAATAAATTGTCGACAGAAATTAAAAAAACACAAGGTCACGAAATTCACGGTGAAAATAGCTAATACTAAACTGAGAGAATTTTGGTTGGACAAAATAATGGAAACACCTTGAAACCCTCTCATGTAATCCAGCCTTGAGAAGCTCTCGGCGAACAGTTTTTGTTGAAATGGGATTATCTAGCTGATCGCTAAGCTATTCTGTAATTTTGAGTGCCGTGGTTTTGTGCGCTTTTTTCACGATCCTTACAAGGCTCTACGATCTCTTTCAGACAGCTTCGGGTTTCTTCCAGAGTTTTCCTTAAAAGAGAATGTGTTCCCTTCTTTTTACTATGCTGCCATACGCTGTCTTACTGACATGCACTATCTGAAATAAAACAAAAAATTTAACAGTTAATTCAGGACAAAAATAACCATAAATTAAACATGAAACTAACATTTTTTTTAATTTTTAAATTTTTTATAGTTTTTTAAAATTCAAAATTCACAAGGTATTTCTATTATTTTGCTCAACCCCTGTATATATAGTAGCAGGGTATGTGCCGTTGTCCATAGTGAGCATTACATTAAATCCACGCACACAGGATATATGTGTACGATAGACAGTGGTACAATGTTCTCTCTATTAAAAGAAAAGAAAAAAAAGGAACAAATTACCCAGCAGCAAAAACGTACTGAATTGCAATAGTCTCTACTGTCTAATAATACTGAACATGGATTAAACACATATTGCCTAGATGTTAAAAAACATCTAATGTTGATGGTCAAAACAAACCCCATTATATTACGGTACCTGGTACTAGAAATTCACAAAAAATGCCAATCACTTGAATAACAAAACCTATGCTATTACTGCTTCGGTGACAAACATGTTGAAAATACGTTTTCCAATTCCAAATGTATGGGAATGAATATTGATCTTGAAAATTTCGCAAGAATTTTGGCAAAGAAGTTGTTTTATTTCCCTTTGAATCATTTTCAAATGACGTAAACGTTGTTAATATGCACATATTTATTTAAAAGTGGTATTCATTTAAGAAAGAAATAATCGCATTACAGACATTTAAAAAGTAAATTTTGCGAGACATTTTATTTTACAACTTACTGTTCAATATTTAGAGCGGGCAGTAAGTATTATGTAAAATAACTATCTGATCGGGATTCCGATAACAGATTTGTAAACGTGATTTTTCATAGGAAACAGTCGATAAATCTAGTAGTAAACGGCTAGTGTACGTTTGCATAGTAAAGTGAACCCCACACATAAAAATAAAAAAAGAAACATTTTTTTTACAAATTTGTTTCATCCTCTGGGAATTTGCTTCTCAATTGATGTGAAGAAAGAATTAAAATAACATACAATAAACATTTTGGTACTGTTATGGATGACGCGCCTGATTTCCGTGACTTCGCGTCGGCAACGATCGGGCAGGTCTCGGAAGCGCCCGAGAGCCGCCGATACGAAAACGAGGCTGAAGTAAAACTGACCAATCAGGTTTCAGCCAATCAGATTATAGCAAGCAGCCGACATTAATTGGAAAAAAACGCTAATCGAAACAATAATGAATTTTCAGCAGCTATGTAAGGCTGTGGAATCTCCGGAAGGAGTAATTCAGTTCTGCCAGCAGAAATGTCTTACAGCGACAAAAAAAGATGTCTTAAATGTAATCGACGTTCTCGTTTAACGTCCCGGAAAATCCTTGCAGATCAGTATTCTTGGAGATGCCCCACCCAAGAATGCAGGGCTTGGCTATCGCTAAAAACAGGGACCTTTTTCCCGTTCTAAGATGGAAATTGCGAAAATAGTAAAACTGATCTACCTGTGGTCCCAGGATATGGCAACAGGGAAAAACATGTGAAAGAAATGCGGCGTACTGTCTCCTAACACACAGGTTGATTGGAAAAATTTTTTGCGAAAGGTCTGCGCAGAACATCTGTCCCGCAACCCTCAGCGACTCAGATGCCCAGGTCATACGGTCGAAGTAGACGAGTCTCTATTCAACCGACAGAAAAAAACAATCTTGGCGTGTTTTCCAGCCGCTCTGGGTCTTCGGGGGATTCGACCCCGCACTGAAGGAGAGTTCTCTGATTACAGTGCTTAACAGGAATGCTGAACCCCTCCTTCCAATAATTAAATAGTTCGTTCTATCTGGGACCACGGTAGTATTCGAGTGTTGGAGGGCGTATAACAGGTGAAGAGAGGTGTATTAGCACCTCACGATGAATCATAGCGAAAACTTTATCGACCCGACAACAAGGGCTTGCACTAATCACATCGAGAGGATGTGGAAGAAAGCTAACCAAAGAAATAAGAAGGAGTGCGGGACGAGCAGGGCACCCGTAGACGGCTATCTACGCGAATTCGTGTGGCGTCAGAGATTTCGAAACGACCCCTTCGATACCATATTAACACACATAGCAGAAATCTACCCCGTCGGCCATCTTCATTCCACTGCCTCGACGACCCCCTCCTCTTCTGCCTGTCTCTTGTCGATGTCTACACTACAAAACAAGCAGTAGGAAGACCTTTCGAACCGACTGCAACCGTATCCGTAAACACTGACCCTTAACGAGAAAACGTATGAAAATACTAAAAAAAAGAGTTATTTAGTAAACATTTTGCTCCAAAAAAACTAAATAAAATTTAAGAAATTTGCGAAAATACTAAACAAAGACAAAAGAAATTTGCCGTAATAACACAAAAAATAACATTTCTTTCTTTCTTGTATGTAAAAAAAAAAACATTGACAATGGTTTATTTGGCCCACCAAAAAATTTTAAAAACATATTTATTTATAGTTCTTCAGCTATGGTTTGTTCGTTATTTTTTCTTTTTTAGATATCTATGTATTTTTCTTTGCTATTGTTCGTCTTATTTGTCGTCTGCCAGTCTTCCATTTAACGGTCAGTTATGTTTCAGTCTTGTTTTTGTCTCGGCAGCTCTCGGCAGCTCTCGGGCGCTTGCGCGACCTGCCCGATCGTTGCCGACGTGAAGTCACGGAAATCAGGCGCGTCATCCATAACAGTACCAACATTTTTATAGTGAGCAAATGATATGTAAACGCCTACTATATAACATTTTACAGCAGGTAGGATAAACTATGTAAACATCCTTTTTAAACAGTTAAGGAAATGTTAATTATCTGAGAAGATGTGTCTAATCGAAATAGTTATCATGATATTTTTTTCCACACCATTAAATAAAAAATAAAATAGTTATCCTTTAATTATAAATTAAAAATACTAAAAGTACTATGCGAGAACATACATTACACTGCCCCTCAATGGGGTAGGTAATACCTGGACAGATGCTATGATAACGAGCAAGCATATACAAAACTACCCCTCCAAAGGAGGGGGTAATGCCTGGGAGTATATTCTCATGACAACATTACAGATAATACACTACCCGACAGAAGAAGATAATGGACAGCAGGATGGTCTCAGTACAACAGAATGGATACTTCACTACCTGCCCCTACCTCCAAAAGGAGAAAGTAATGTCTGGCAGGATGGGATCATGAAAACATAACAAATACTGCACTAACTCCCCTTGACTTTACAACTGAAATATTTACCCTGAAAGATAATTGTAAACGGAATTAAGTATTAAAAGATAATAATGGTTTAGTTTCTACTCAAGACAGACAAATATAAAATTATTAATAAATGGGCTATCATTAATATAATTATTAGTAAAGTTTATATATATATATATATATATATATATATAAATATATATATATATATATATATATATATATATATATACTCAAACAGGCTATTGCGCCTTGATAAGTGGTGACTCTTTAGTAAAAAAACACCCTAGCAGTGTCATTTCCCTAGGGTTTGTCTTTGACTATTCTATCCATATTCTAGTTGTGTTTATGCAGTGTTATTCTATTTCGACTTATCCCTGGTTAGTCGGTGTCACCTGTCTATGTGCGTTGATTTCGACATTTATTATTATTATTATTATTATTATTATTATTATTATTATTATTATTATTATTATTATTATTATTATTATTATTGTGGTTGTTGTCGTCATTATTACTATCATTATTATTATTATTATTATTTTTATTGTTATTGTTATTGTTATTGTTGTTATTATTATTATTATTGTTATTATGATCAGCCCACAGATAGTATTATCAACACACAAATTAACGCATAATTCCTGCACTACAAACACTATTAAATAAACGAGCAAAAAAACATTTTCGTTTCCCGCAACAAAATTTAAGCGATGGCGTCAGCATTAAATGAAACTTGTATTCACACTAACGTATGAGATTCTTTTCTAAGAACTAATTCATCATTTACTTTTAAAAGCCGGATACTAGAAATTATTAACACGATTGTAAGTTTGAAATACGCCCAGTAGTTTTCTTCAGATAGGTTAATTTCGGAAGTATGTTTGAAATAACTCAGCAAATTATATTTCCGGAAACACCTCTCTTCACTAAAATATAGCATCTTTCAATTCCATTTAAATTCTCGGATGTGCAATCCTTTCTATTTATTTTATACAGAACATTCCAAAATATGTGAGACAAATCCGTTTCTAAGCCACGAAATGACTAATTTTGGAACATTCGTGTTTTAGCCATTCTGACATCTCCATATTTTAGAGTACAATTATGAATCACTTGTCTCACTTAATAATGACGTATCCGTTTTCTGTCTTGTCAAATACAGTGTTTACAAAGTATATTGATTAGAAAACAGGATCACAAACTGTATCAATTCTTACCCGTTCATATGTGACGAAAAAAAAAAAATTGGTCGAACTCTCTGAATGATGTTGAAAGAACATAAATAAATGTAATTAAGTGTGATATAGCGAAGTCAGGTATCGTTTGTTACTTTTAGACAGAGGGATTGAGGTCATCACACTTGCTCACATGGAGTAAAACATTAATCTTTATCTTTATTAAGTTAGGTAGTTTTATATGTTAATATATGTGCATGCACATGATTCACTCGTAAACTTATTAATCGATCATTATGAATTTTAAAACACAGCTGCTGGGCGTAAGGAGTTGTAATGTAGACTAGGTTTAGTTCAATTTTGTTTAATACAAATAGGGCAATGGAAGGGTTAAATCCCTTTGTGAAAATTCAGATATCTCTAAATTTTGTGAAATTTGAACAGTATGTATAAGACATCAATTAATAAATATTCCTTAAATTTCAGTTTATTTAGAGTATTGTAAATGTTTTATATCGGGCATTATATAGCCACAACTGCCATTTGAAATTTAATAAATCCCTGGTTTGCATTAAATTTGACCCAACAATTAAGGAAGATTCTTCTTATGAGACCTTAAGCTTTAGCCTTAAATTTTAGACATTTTCTAGATTCGAAATCATGTAATGGATTTTGATCAACATTGTAAAAATGATTCTTGACATAAAGTTTAGTAGCATTTTATCTTGACTTTAAGCGTCGTAATGGGCATAAAATGGTGCAAAATTGTTCTGTTTAGTGAATTAAGACAGATACGCATCACAATAAAACAACTCTATCGAGGATATTTTCCCATCCCATGATGCTCATGTTGTCCCTGCGTGACCTTTGTGGCCTTCGGTAAATAATAAAAAGAATGTTCCGAGGTTAAAAACAACAAATACATTTTAATTAACATGCCGATCCTATTATCACTAAAAATTAATGTCATTTTGTTGATTCATATCTTTTTTTATTTTACGTTTTTCTGTCCTTGAATGAAAACTAAAATCACACTGAATTCCTGTCTCTTCTAAATTCAATCAACTCATACTTCATTACTTTTCCTTTTATATCTCTGTTGAATTTATTTATGTTTGTCATTCAATATCATCTAATTAAATGTATTTTATCTGATCAATATTAAGCAATTAATAATTTTAATTAATTAAATATTTGGTTTGAAAAAAAAATCTCGCTCACATTTTTTTCGTCTTATGACATACCAACCTTTTGTGGGGTTATTTAATACCTTAATACAATACCTACCTAAAGGTTGCACATGAAAATGACTCTGGTAGCATCAGGGTTTTTCTTTGACATCCTAAAAAAATAGGTGACAAAATAATTTAACTTACGCAAACCAACACACACAAACGCCGCCTACATATATTTCAACGTCCAATACGCAAAACAATAATAATTGGTTTCTATCTACAAGCTCTTAGAATAGGCGGTCCATAACACCTCAACAAAGAATATGAACAAATTATTTTCTTTCAAACCTTAAAATATCCAAAGTATATAATATTATAGGTAATAAAAATCGTCAACATACACACAACTATCACACAAAAAACAAAATTTCTTATGTTCACAGGCCCATCACACTACCTGTAAACAATAAAGCCTTCTACAATAAATTAAGTAAACTGTTAATCTCAATCATATGAACTGCATCACGTACTATTAAATATTTCCGCAATAACTCAAAATGGGCAAACACCGTATTAACAACTGATGCTGGAATTTATTCGATTCAATGCAAAGGATACAATAAAAACTACAGTGAAACACAACGATACTTAGAATATACGAGCAATAATACCATTCCCCAATCAAACCACATTACCTCACAACGGATAGACTTCTACAATATCGCAACTAGTTTAATTAAAATTATCATCCAAAATAACTTTAAATTAAATAACGTATAAAAACTGAAAACTGAAAATAAAACTATTTGATTAAATTCAAATATGTCTGTATTTTCCTTCATATTTCCAACTCCCTCCAAGGAATATCACCAGATTACATCTGAAATAACATTTTTTTACGCTCTCTCGTTTCCTATTTTTTGGCACTGCCGGCAACCAGACATTTTTAAAACCGTTTGAAACATTTCTTTCCTTTTCATTCTATTTCTCCCTCTCTTTCTTTCTCTCTCACTCTTTCTCCTCCTCTTTCGATCTTTCTCTTTCTATCTATACTCTTTCTCATGTCTATATTTCCAAATTTGTAATTATTTAAAACTTTAAATAATTTCTGATGAAGTTTTTTCTGAATAATAAAGACGAAATGCCAAGCTCTTTAAATCTGTATCGCTAAATCCGTCGCTATATCTGCTTTTATTATTGTCTTCTACACTTTGCCGGATCTTATCCGAACTGTTTATCCCCAAAACAAATATTGTAAACAAGTCATTGTAAACAATCCATTGAACCCAAATTGTCATTTTAACCACGTCTCGTGATGTTCATACTTTCCAAAATGTGTTACAATATGAATCGCCGTAAATCGAATTGAAGTGGAAGTAATTACAACCCGATCCGTTAATCCTATAATCTTATAATCTGGGTTGTATCCATTACATCATTCTAGTCTCACATATATGTTGTACTAAAATAAAATTAAGAAAAATTTTAATCATTTATCTTTTCGCATAGTAAGTTGACGCAGTTTCATTGGTAATGACTACCAAAGAATAACATTTCAACACTTTACTTTTAGATTTTAAAGAATGAGGCGTAATAGACAGGGAGATACAAAATAAAGTACAGACATCCAATGTAAAACAGGAAGCAATACTGACAGGATGAGTGAGGTACATATATAAAGAAAAAGAAACTGAAAGAGAGAGAGAGAGAGAAAGAATAGCGGAGAGATAATGAGAAGTAGAGAGTCCTCTTCTGTTATGTTTATTTATTTATAGATATGTTTGGAATAATAATAATAATAATAATAATAATAATAATAATAATAATAATAATAATAATAATAATAATAATAATAAAAATAATAATAATAATAATAATAAAAATAATAATAATAATAATAATAATAATAATAATAATAATAATAATAATAATAATAATAATAATAATAATAATAATAATAATAATAATGATAATAAAATTATACGATTAATCAGGATAATAATATAAAACGAACATAAAACGAGCTCAAGCGAAATGAAATCGCTATACTTTCCATAAACTGACCCCCTCCCAAATCAAAACACACTAAATCAACGAAAATAGAAATACTTAGAAGATAGAGCACCAACCAGAAAGGGTTTAGAGAGTATTGCAATCTTGGGGAGGTTTGCTAGTGAGAAATTAATTGTAAATGGATATTGCGATGACACAAGTGATTTGCAATGATTATCTAAAAACACAGAGTGTTGGAAATTTTGGGAGACTTGTCGCGAAGACTCCAAGAAACACTACTTGTTATTGTCAGTGAATAATCACAGATAATGAAGTGTGAAAACTTCTAGTATAAATGAATAAAAACAACAATGTAAACACTATGCTAACAAGTTTCTTCTCCCAGCCGACCGTTTCGTCCCCGCCAGTGTGCTAGTGTCTCAGATGACAACAATAATAAGGAACTATATCGGTGGTAAGAATTAAACGCCTGCATTTTTTCAATTTTCCATTTTAAATCCGATTTTTCTACTAACTTAAAATGGACCTTTTTTATATGAATAATAGCCTATATTTTTAGTAATGCTTTCAAACTTTTGAGATGTAATTTTTAATAATTTGAAAAATAGTGATAAAAACGTAAATTTCAAGAAAATTAATACATCACCCAAATTAGGCATGAGGCATAATGGTGTTATTGATTCCGACAGCCGGTCGATCTTGAAGCGTCTAGAATCGTAAAAAATGTTACTCAAATAATAAATAATGCTTTCACATGTGACTAATACATTTTGTTAGAATGTTTTATTCTTATTTTAATGTTTTAAATACTAAAATTAAATTTTACAAAAAGTAACTAAAAAGAAATTCAAAACAACTATAATGTAGACATTCTTGTTTCACAGTAGCGAAATTGTCCAGACCGTACATCTGTTTCAAATCATAAAAATTAAGCGAACGTGTGGGTAAAGTATATTCGCAGATTCCTACTTTATTATTTTAATGGATTAAATGCTAGAGTGAAACGAAAATAGATTTTTTAACAATTAAAACAAAGTAATAAGCAACGACAGAATGAAATCTGGCTTTTACACTTTCACTAAGGTCACAGGCCGGATTCAAAACGGTGAACATGTGAAGATATGATAACGAACATTGAGAATCGTCTAAAAGTGAAGTTTGCTTCAAATTGTAAGAATTAACTGAAACTATGACGAAAATAAAATATCTTCTATGAGGTTCTTACCTGTTCAGTTCATGCAATAAATAAAAATTTAAAAAGAATAAATGCGAATTAAGTAAAAATGGAGGAAAAAAATCTAAACATTGCAGGTTATCCAAATCTCTTAGTTCAAAATGTAATTAATTAATTTAAATTAAATTATTTCACTTATTTATTTTTTCTCATTCTCATTTTGTAGTAGTGGATCGTTTTGTTATGACTGTCACTTCTTTTCTATGTACGTGTGATAGTGCACATTATATCTCACGAAAGTGGAAGATAAGCATTATCTCTATGACAGGATTACAGCTCAATTAAGCATTAGATCTGTTCTGTCACATATACAATTTTTTTTTAATAAAATCGAATCAAATTTAAAACTGTGTTGTTTAGAAGAAAGTGACATGATCGGCAGGTCAACATGGGGGACCCAGTCGACATCTTGTGAATGTTAGATGCTTTTATTTCAGAAACAAGAATACCACGGATCTAAAACATATAAGTAACCCCTTATATGTCAGGTACACCAATAATACTAACCGAATACAGGAAATAACAAATTAACAATAAAACTAACCAAAAACCTCAGATGAAGAATTGGACCACGAAATAGAATAGACTGATAATTGAGTGCTACTACAGAAGCAAGCCCGACGAAAGAGGGATCTGGAAACGAATGAAAAATGTATGGGACATGTCTACTGACTAACATACAACGGGAAAAAGGATTGCCGATCAAGCTAGACGCATCAACAAAAGAGGATGGTTCTTGGAGCTATAATTAATGGAGATTAAAGGAAAGGTTAACGATACATGGAACATCAGAAAACACCTCTCAGCGAAAACTCACAGGTAGTAGATTGACACAACACAAAAACTGAAACTGCAGAGAACAATAACTACGAAATCACAGAGTTTACTGAGGAAGATCAGCGGAAGTTGAACACATCTAAGACATCATAAACGAAGCCAAAGCAACACTCTTATCTCTAAGGAATGAAGAATGGAAGAAATTAAAATTAGAAACAGTAAAGCTCACAAACTACTCCAATTGATTTTAACAGACACTCTGATAGCACTGAAGAACTTAAATTATGCAGGAGCTAAGTCAGTAAGTATAAGACTATAAATAGAAAAAGAAATTCGCTAAAATAATGAACCAACAAACTCCGGATGGGAAACCAGATCAACAAACTACAAAAAGAGGTTAAAGCAGTAAATGCGGCGAAAGAGAACAGAAAATAACTGAAGACGAGAAATATGACTGATAAAGAAGAAGAAAGACTAAAGATGACGAATTGGAAAGCACCATGCTACGATAGAATTGCTTTTTAAAAATAACCACGTCACATTCAAGACTAACGCAAAGCCTTAGATGAATACGGAAGACGAATATGCCAGATTGGATAATCAAAGGAAGATGTACATTAATAAAAACAGATCCTAAGAAGGGAATGATTCTAAGTAACTACAGACTAATAACCTGCCTACAAATCATGTGTAAAAATCCTAACGGCCCAACTGAGAGAACAGATCAACCACTTCCTTAATAGTCGTGAATATGAAATTGGTTTAGTGGTTTATATAGATAATACAAATAACAATAATAATAAAAGATAATCCCAAGAAGAAAAAGTTTCAACTAATACAATAATCACCGTGTGTTTATTTTCTTAAGTTATTTCGTTTTACCTTAACATTAAACTCCTTCCATTACGTCGTATGAAAAAGAAAGCGACACACTGTATGTCATATTTTTCAAACTCGAAAAGTTATTTTCTCTTAATTTTAACAAATATTTTTGTCGATTCTGAGGGTGTGGTTTAATTTAAAATAATAGTGCGATTGAAAAGCAATTAACATAATAAAAATTAACTTGCAATGTAGATTCTTTTATTTGACGATTACATTTATTTTAGGCAATAATAGTATGACAAGTTGAGATTATACAAGAAAAATAATAACATAAAATAATAATAACTTGTATCACCAGATACATCAGTTATCGTTGTGTAGTAGTAAACACAAATAAACTAACTGTATCAATGATTTCAATTCAAAAACAATTAAGTATGCGTTCATTTTTACGTGATTAATAGTAAATTATATTTAAATCTATTAATGTAAGTATCAAATATTTTATTTAAGCATCAACATAATGTGAATAAACACAGTTCATCGCGGATGCACGAGTAATAATAACAGCAAAAAAATGCATTCTAGACCAGAAAAAAAAGACAATTTATTTGTAACACAAAACACTTGTTGCAATAAAATTAACAAAATCAAAATTAGACCACTTGTTCTTTATACATCTATTTCATAAAATTGAGGACCTTCTTCATCGCTATACCCAGAAATAAGTGGGTGTTTTTTAAAAACTTGTAATACAGTCAGCATTCAGCCAGTCGGTAAGAAATTTATCACCTAGAAATTAACAACATATGCGTTGTAAATGTGCTATTAAAAAGAATATTTTTTCAGTAAAGGTAATGACCCTTTTCTGAAAAAAAGGCGCGGCTTAATTTAGAAGCAAAAACTATTGAATAAAGAAAAGATAGAAGTATGACTCACCGCATGTAAAAAAAAATCGGAGAGAAATATATAGAACACTTGGTATGATTGGTGAATCTATATGGCTAGCTGAAATAATAAGCATTGCCAGAATAACACATTTGTAAAATTGAATATACACAAAAATCTAAAATCTAGACTTCTACAACGTTATGTGAATAAGGTTGTACACCTGCAGTGATCTATCTCATGATCGTGTTTTTGTAAAACATTGTAGCAAATATATGCGTCCAACGGCAGCATATATGTGCTAACATGGGTCGATGGTATTATGAAGAATTAACCTATAATACACTACCCACTCTCAAAGGAGGAGATGATGTCTAGAAAGATGGTATCATGTCGAACGAACATATACTACACTACTCCCAAAAGGAGAGGGTAACGCCTATTTGCTTGCCTCTCCACGACGGCAGATTTAGACACAAGGTCGGGTTTCAATGTGAGAAAAATCAAGCTCGTGAAAAACGGGCACTCTAGATTGGGATTAATATTACAATTCCCTCAGTCTAGAAGGATTTATTCTTCACTGACTGAGAACAGAAAAGATGAAGTGTAGTATTAGAACAGATACTAGGATGTTCTCACGACAAAACAAAACGAATACTACACTACTCCCCCCCAAAAAAAATGAGGAGGTAATGCCTAGGGGAATAGTCTCATGACAACAGAATAGATACTATACTACCCCCTGAATTTAACATTGAAAGATAGAACATTAGTAATATAACTAGCTTTAATTGGTAAATAATACGATATTAATGGAAGTAATAGTATAGTTTTGGGTTTAAACAGACAAGCACAAAATCCCCATTAGTAATACACACACACACATATACATATATATATATATATATATATATATATATATATGTATATATATATATATATATATATATAGGCAGTCCTCCTCTAAAACCTAAAATGAAAGTAAAACTGAATAATATTAAAAAACCTTTAAACGCCTGTAATAATGAAAGCAAATGAAATATAGAATAGAAATACATCGTTATTACATTTTAATCGCACGTGTATTATAATTTCCGATAAATAAGGCGAGCTGACGGTTATTGTTACAGGTCGGGCAGACTAGATTTGTTTTCTTACGTTTCGTGTTCTGGTATTGTCTGCTTACGTGTCTGCATGTCTTATTCATATATAAATAAGCCGCATTTACGCCGAGTGTGATTGCTGATGTCTCCTGGAATTGTTACTCATCCTGAAAATTATTAAGCATATCTTCGCCTCATCCTTATAATCAGTTATGTTGTTCCTCAACTAACTCGACTTCCAGTGAAACATCTGACATTAAGATCAGCCGGATATGACGGTCAATATTTGACATTTGAAAAAAGGTAAATTAAACGAAAAGAATCTCTCTTGACTCATTGCACCCCCACGCACTTATCTAATCGCGAAGCTGTTTCGTTTATTACATGCACATAACATGAATAAATAGTATTTAAAAACGGACATATTTCAAGTTGACATACACTAATGTTTGTTTCCGGATCGAAAGTATGTTAATATTGTCTCACATAAGATATCTGTTTTTTTTCTAATACGACTCGTTTAAATGAAAACTTGTTGCTTAAATGCACAAAATATTTTAGTGGAAATAGTAAATTCTCGTCTACTTCCATTATTATAGTTATTAGTCTTCTGTTTAAAATTTTGACAATAGATAACACCTGAAAGTGTCTTTAGGTGTTATGTAGTTTATAACACAGCTGTGGCATAATTGCTGCACACCTTCGTCCGCGAGCATTGAAAACCCCCGCCCCCCAAATTACTGGAACTATGTAAATGTACTAACGAAGGTCTTGAAACTTATCAGAACACGTAATTCTAAACCAGGACATAGTATTCCATTTTCCCCACAAAGAACAAAGGTCAGCTAGCATGGCTGTTGTAGTGAAGCACTACTTGGAGAAGGGTGTTATGTACAGGCATGTAAAAATATGAAACGCACAGCGGGAGAGACAGGCATATAGTGTTCGCTGTGTTGACACGGCAGTCGCAATACTAAGAGACGAAGAAGGAAAGCGACAGACTCGTATCTCTCTTAAAGAGAAAGACTAAGGGACTAGGAGGGGAGAGAGAGGCTAAGACTTGTATATGCTTTTTCCTGCGACGTTTAAAAAGCCAATACTTTATGTGAGTAGAAAGTGGACATTCCGTTTACTTTCGGGAGCCTTGTCACTCTCCCTTCTCATATTTTGTCCTTTAATTTTCACATTCCATGACCGGTGTTTCTGACAAAAGGGGAATGATGGCTTTTTTCTGGGTCGGAATCTATTTATCTAACACTTATCGTTGGCTAGTTTTAAAACTTTAAGTAGGATGTTTTTAACTTCTTACATCAAATGACTTCATACCTCGTTTGGAGCGATTTCGATAAAAAATACAATTTATATATGCCAATAAGAGACCTAAATGGAATTTCGTACGACGTAGAGGTATGAAAAGTCACTACTCACCCTAAGCTTGAAGGAAAACTCAGCTTCTTGAAGATCGAAGAAAGGTGTCTTAAGTCAAAAAGAACACTCTATGAGAGTTGTTTTCTATAGGTGCATGTACCCTGACTAAACTCCGAATTGACCATTGATAATCGATTAACTTTTTAATAATAAAAGAATAATTTTCGCAATTCTGATTAGTTTTGTAATTTACTCATGTTACTAATCGTTGTTGACTACTCCTCACAAGTACCAAAAGGTAAACAGGTGAGCGATTATGACCGCTAGTCGGTGGAGACCCACAGATTTCTCCGACAGAAACGCAACATATTTCGGGTGTAGCCTAAGTGTGGAATAGAATGACGGGTTTTGCAATCACCAACCGTATTCTAATCCGGCATCGCTTAAGTCAAGTATCAGTGTGACAGTCAAATCGGGCTGAACAAAGATTCCGAGACTTTTACGTTGAACGGTCAGCATGTAAAACTAGCGCTTTAACATTGCGTTACTTATAGTTTACTTCGTAGTTTAATGGTTGTAAGAAGTAAAGTTGTCTCAGACAGATAGGCAAACGCCGCCTAGAAACACCCTTGAATCTGACATAATCTGTTAGATGTCACTCTACACTGATGAATGAAGATGCTTCTAATCTTTCGACGATATGAAATGTAAAAACCCATGTGTCCTAAAAGTTGATAGGCTGATATACCGATAGTAACATTTTAAAATGTTATGAGTTGAGCTACTAAATAACCCGCGAAAAAGCACTTGCTAAGAAAAAGGGCGCGGATTCCCTATTTGACGACGCGCATGTAAAATTCCTTCATTGAAACTCACGTTTCCCATTGCTCAAATTACCACTGATAGTTTCAGATGCAGCTGCATGCTAAAAAGACCACTGAACACCTAAGCAATAAGTCGCATCTGGTCAGCTTCTAGCTTTAGTTTGTTAGCGAGTATGATCATTTAAAAAGCTTCGTCCACATGACGTGTGAATTTCTACTTGCTCGCTGTAAGTCGCACTCTCCTTCCACCGAATCACAAGGCCTGTATAAATAAACCAACTCTCATAAAAGTGTGGATTCTTGTTTGTTCTTTCTGGTGTTTTAGTGAAGTGTGTTTCTCATACTCATTAAAAAGGAACGATCGATCGTGATACAAAAAAAAGCGAACCGAAGGAGTAAATCACACGGTTACCCGAGTTCCATATATGTGCCGTTTGCTCAGAAAGACCCCACGGACAGAGTATATAGGTCAGAAAAGCATGCAGATGGTCGCAAAGAAAATTTCATTTGTTTGCATGAATCAGTATACATGCAGAACAGAGCAGTAGAAATAGCGATTTCGTCATCGGCTTAATGTTTTCTGTTCTCGTATGTAATCTAATTATCACGAAATACACCAACAGAAATCAATTTACTGTTCTTTGATAATGAAGTAATAATAAAAACAATAATCAACACAAAACATGTAATTACTTACACAGTTGAAAAATCAACTAATATATGTAATGTTGTCGAAACGAGATTCAAAGAGTAAACCATTATTTTACATTGATTTGTTTCGGACTAGTGTCCGAGTTCACGTTGAGATGTATATTTCTACTACGTTTCGAGTGATATTGATTCCGGACTTCTTCAGATCTACTCTTCATTTCTGTTTTTACATCTGATTATGTTTCGAAATTCTGGAGATGACGATTGATAGTTGGTATTATTTGTATTATTTGGACTACTCTTCTAAAAGATGCAACTGAAAAAAGGTCGGATGTTACCGCGGCCGAAACGCCGTGAAAATAATAACTTAGATGAGAATAGTAGTCCGAATAATCACAATAATACAAATTAAATCTGATTGTTGTTGATTATTTATGTACATGACGCTCCCTTTCCCGATAATATCATGCGAAACACACTTGCCACTCTCTTTCTTTTGGCTGTAATGACCATGTTCAGTCAAGGAATAGTCTAAAGATTGTTTTGGTAGACATTAACTTTGAGATTAACCAGAGATAAAAATCTTGGGAAGGAGTTATAGTTCGATATGTGTGAAGCTCATTAAGAATTATACTGATGAAACACTCACCAGTGTTCATTACAACGAATTATTTGAAGTGTAGTAAGTTGTCGCACCTTGTGCGAACCAGTGTTCATCCCTCGAAACATCCTTTCATCTACTTAAAGCTTCTTAACTATATCTAGGTAGTAGTCAGTATTGATAAATGCAAAAGTATATATTTTGGAAAATATTACTGAACGGCGATAAGAAGGCATAAACTGAAGTTTACTTGTACCACAAATCGTTGGATTGTAGTAAAGATTGCGAATCTTATTAACGATTATATGGGTGGTAATTTCGGGGGCTCATTCTGTACTCTTATAAACAAATATTTTGTATGTTTATGTTGTCATTAATGGACGCTCGTGCATAGCGTGATGCAATCAATCGGTTAGACTTTCTTATACACTTCTGCAGTTTAACTGTTTGTGTCACAATATACATGCAGCCGGCCAGAGGGTATATGTATTTTTGTATGTTTTAAATCCTCACGCAAGGTATATCTATGCGATGCTAGATCGTGGTGCCTCCAGGGAGAACCACATGAAACTGTCAACGTCGAATTAAGATCCAAGAATAGGAAGATCAGAAAAATGTCTTGCCAAAGGTAGGTAATACTGGATCAGATGATATGTTATCCTTTTCTTGAACTTCCGATATGTAAACTTTTTATCTTACATTCGCTGTTAGCCAATTACGATGACGTTCTTAATCAATATGTGCTTGATTGCGATAGTTATACACTGGCCAATGAGTCGCTCCATCTGTCGTCAGGCCATAGTAGTATCTTCAGCTAATATTAACTCATTCGGCAAACCACTAATCTTTCTATATGAAACTTAATGTCTGTGTATATGTGCGATGTTTGTGAGTTGCCTGTAGAAAGAATGGTTAGAAAATCTACATACAATCTAAAAGTGTATTCTCGTGTAAAATTTACACTTGACATGTTCTCGAATATCTAAGTGCACACCTAAAGGGGGTATGAGGGCATAGCCCCTTAAAACTAACAATATATCCCATTTTTATGAAATTCAAATCATGTGTATAACATTCTCTGTGGAAGACAATGGAAGTGTCCTCCTAACCTAAGGGACCTATAGGAGCCGCCCCTCTTTTAAAACTTCAAATATATCTTATTTCGGTAAAATTTATATCATATGCATAAAGTTCTCCTGGGAAGACGATGCAATGGTCTCGAATCTCTACGTTCCATTCTATGTGGCAAATATCTACGTGCCTAAAACTCTAAGTTATCCATCTATATTCGATTTTAATGACATGTAAACCACATGTATAAGACACTGATTCAGAGAGTGTTCCAACTTTTCCGCTTCTTCCAACTATATAAGGGGCCGAAACGAAAGGAGGGCGCAGTAAACACAAAGGGAGTTGTATATTGTATGAGATTAGTAAGAAAAAAAGTATATAGTAGCGATTCTCATTCAATTCCGAGCATATATGCATTTACCAAGCTCAATCTCACTTAACTTCGAGGATTTTACGGAAACCGGCGTTTCAACGTGATTGTAGACGTATTAGAAGATTGCTACTACTACTACTACTACTACTACTACTACTACTAATAATAATAATAATAATAATAATGATAATGATAATGATAATAATAATAATAATAATAATTATAATAATAATAATTATTATTATAATAATGATAATAATAATACAGTCACTGCTTTCAAAACGTTTACCAACCTTATAAAACTCGATTATTTGCCTTTTTGCTAGGAGCAATATGTAGTATCTGCTCTGATAAACCACTTCATCTGTTCTGTCTTAGGTTACGGAAATGAGGAATCTTTCTAGACTGACTGATTCTTATTTTTGTTCTAATCCAGAGTGCTCTTTTTTGGGGAGCTGGATTTTCCTCACGTTTTAAACCAACTTTGTGATAAACTTTGCTCTCGTCGGGAGGCAAGTATATAGGGACTATACATAATTATGATCATAAACACCTTTAAGCTCCATAACTAGGAACTAGGAATTAGCATTGCATAAAATATTGCACAAAAATCTCTTGTGATATCAGATGTAATAGAATTAATAATAGTAATACTAATGCCTACATAAATCTCAACCTTCCTATATGAGAGTTATGCTAAAGATAAGTCTGTGTGGTATGTGAGGGGGTACAAATATAAAAACAACAAAGATGCCTCTTCAATAGCATTTATTAGGGATAAGACTTTCCAAAATAAAAACTTTGCCCTCTTTCATAGTCTGATGATTGATCATAGTCAATGTAGAATTTTAGGAATGTTTTTTTGTTTGCCTTATTTTATGTTCTTTTTGTTCCGAGCAAATTAAGCTTTAAAAAAAGATGAGCATAAAACAGGGAAGTGATCGGCTTAGTATGTCTACACTCTCAAATCAATATATGACTGACATTTAGCGGTCTTAAGCGGGTGTACAATCGATATGGGCTATTTCATTAAAGATTTGGTTAACATTAGTAGATATGTTATGCTTAAAAGTGACCTCTCAATAATTGCAGCTTCTGAAAGTTATCATATTTGATTCAACCGTAAAAGAAGTAAGGGTCAACGGAAGAGGAACATAATTTAACTTGGAAAACAGCTTTTGTTATTCTTACGACTCTTACCAAAATGAACAGAACGTAGTTGGTAATTTAACAATATCTTTGAGATAGTGTTACATAGAACCCTCTGTTCAGTCTAGAGAAACAATGGGTATCCCTGTAAAGGTGCCTGTGCGGGACGTCTATTGTGAAGAAAGGGTTGTACACCTCACCTGAACCGGCATTCCAATAACAAGGAAAGTCCAAAATGAGTAAAAACAATGTCGGGATAAGCAGAGAGCCCTCCAATATACAGCACCTGGTGTTTCCAAATGGACACGTATAACTACAGAGCAAGCTGGTGTTTCCAAATGGGCACTTATAAGTACAGAGCAAGCTCAACGTCGCTTAACTTCAGTGAGAGTGTCCTATAATGTTGTATTGTTGTTATTCATGTTTAGAATTGTTTTCTTCATCTTTATTGCTGTTATCTTCGCAATAATTCACCCATTGTATTCTACGGTCTTCTTCGTCCACCTCATGATGGTCAATTTATGTGAAGGTTAATGAACTGATAGTAAAACTCCAGTGATTAATTTTCCAACCATCTCATGCATATCTCGTTTTCTTATTTTAACGTATTCTCAGACGATAAATATATCACATCATTCTTCCTGAAAATCCCAGACATAACTAATGATACGTATGTTGTTTTCATATGAATTCCACTGTCGCTATTAAACACTCATTTACATTTAAATAAATACTTTTCATTGGCGCTGAAGGGCGCCTCGATCTATTACTTAAAATAACTGAAAATTTGATACAGAGCAATACTTTCGCAATCGAATCTTTTGTATACAAACATATTTAAATATTTTTAGGGCAGGGGCAGATTCGGTGGGCACCACCCAAACATAAATAATAAAGTTTACAACAAATAATGTGCCCCTGTTACCTACCGTCTGGCTTAGAATATATATTCTTAAATTAATAATGATCTGTTCCTAACATGTTTTAAAAAAGAAAGCTTTATATATATATATATATATATATATATATATATATATATATATATATATATATATATATATATATACTAGCAACCCCGTGTCCTGGCGTTCCCCAGGAAAGGAGATTAACTCAAGAAGTTCCATGATAAAGCTTGAACGATGCAGCACGAACGCGGACCCCACAATGTTAAAACAAATACCAATAATGTTGCTGTGTATGTACAAGAATAAGCAATTATTACTTGTATAATCGTTTTGTAGTTTCTGTTTTGTTTTGTCCCACCTCCATTTGTAGGGTGGGGGCATAATGGGTCAGTGGCACATAATGGGTCAACTTACAGATTCCTTTTATTTTCGCCCAACTCAAAGTTCTTCTGATACTCCCCTTCTTGGCTTTACCAGCTCGGAAAGTGCTAATAGTTTACTGGCTGATTTTTTTATAAAATAAAGTTGTGGCATCTTCCTCTGAAGAAAATAACTTTTGCTCGAAAACCATGAATAAAAATTGAGATGCAGACATTACTGACAGAGTTACAAAGGATCAACAACTTTGCAAGGTGGAGCAATGTATCACCTCAGATTATTATTTAAGGGGGCACTGGTTCTGGTCCCTGTTGGCAAGAATAGTCAGTAATTTGAACAGAATTGTACCAATGAACTTGTGTTTATGACATTTGTTTGCTATATTAAGAGAATATGGAATGATAGCAAGGATTGTCTAGATGAAAATATATGTTGCTTGCGAGAGGTTATGTTTGTAACATTTGTGCGTAGTTATTATTTTATTGAAATGTTCTGTATTTTTCTTCTTCTGTTAGTTGTAGCTATGAATATTAAGCCCTCCAGGTACCTATTCTTGTTATGTTGCATGTTGGAACTGCTTATCACCTTTTGGTTTGACAAAATGGGGGTTTTATTAAAGAGACACAGTGGTTACTCATTACAGCCCACGACTTAAATAAGTTCACCAATTTTAATACCGTTAGTTAGAACCCATAAGGTTGTTTACACAATGTGATAATATTTAAGAAAACAACCCAAAAATCGACTCCAAGGCAAATACTTGCTTTTTATAAGTATTAATATAAATGTGTCCTTTTTCATTCCAAATCCTCAAAAATTAACTTATTCTGTCCCACCCTTACCGTATTTATCTACATTTTTTAAATTAGTTGTAAAGCAGAAACAAAGCTAAATTCGAGAAGTAAAAAAGCTCCAATAGTTTCTACAGTATTGTTATTATTTTACGGTAGAATACTAAATAGTTCCCGCGCTTTAAATTATTTTCTTCCTTACTCTCATGGGTGTGATAGTAAAAATATTGCAAACGTGTAGATTATGTAACATATATGTTGACGATATTGAATTTTCGCGCTTACATGCCCCTATTCCGAATTCGTGTCCGTGGGCCGCCATCAGTGGACTGTTTATGTTGTACCAAAGCGTAATAAATTACGTTTGAAGTGTAATTTAGACGGTTTGAAACCGATTGAAATGATTGCACACTACAAAGAATTATATTTTAAAAAGGAATCAATATTTTTATTGTAATTATTTGATATAGTGACCGAAATCGCAGGAGAAAAATTGAGATTACTTTATATATATATATATATATATATATATATATATATATATATATATATATAAACTGAGGTTTTGAAATATTTATATAATTTACTCAATATCACAGCGGTATGGTATTTTGACAAAGTGTTACCTGGTATGAATATCAGCATCTGATTTTTTTCTTTGATAACACCGAGGGACATTTGTTTGAACAAAATCGATTTGTTTAAAATGTTAAAAATTGATCTGATTGTAATTCTCAACAGCCGTGTTGTGTAAGTGCATCTTCATCGAATCTAATTTTGCTTTATTGATTTTTAACTAAGATAAAAAAAAAATTTACGAAGTTGATTGTTGTATTTATCAATGTAATCTACACTATTCTGTTCGGCGATTGAAAACAAAGCCACACTCAATAATCAAATATTACTTATTTCCTGTAAAATAGTGGTATTAATTTTCTGTTAGGGGTTTTACAATAATATTATGCGGCCTGTTACACGCTGGATATCTATAAACAGCAAAAATAACGTTTTATTTGGTTTGGTTTAGTTAATAATTTTAAGATTTTTAATTAGAGATATTAAAAATAAGATTAACAAGATTAATATTGTTCTCAGGGTTTGTAATAGTGACACACGTGTTTTCTCATTAATCCCCGAGCAACCTCAGTTGGATGTGCTGATACCTATTATTTCCCATGCATTAAATCCATTCATCTAGTGTGTTACTAAGATATCATAGTGTCCATTTTCTGCAATTGTTTGTTTAGAATACTGGATAGAATGCTTCAAGTGGAAATAAATTTGTAGTGAGATGCTTAGTTATCATTGCACTTCGGTGTTTTTACTTGCATGACAAACCTTCAATAAGACATGTGTGTAAACACAATCAGTTTCGTTTTACGTTCAAATTATTCAGCTAAACTAAACGGATCTTTTCGAGCATAACACGTTGACATTATAAACATGAAATTTCTCTGACTTTATTTCTTTGAAAATATGTTAGGTAATACATTTAATAAAAACAATTATATATATATATATATATATATATATATATATATATATATATATATATATATATATATATATATATATATATATATATATAACTGTTTTACATTGTATACTTAGATTATAAAATAGTATATTATAGTGTCCGTGTTGAATTTGACGGTGCTTAACACTTTGATAACACTTAGTAGATTACGTGATTGCGCTCACTAGCTAATTATAGTCCAACATATTGTGTTCAGAGTAAATATTATTCATTTGACCTACTCAAAAATAAGTTCTTTTAAACAGTAAAATCAATAAAATGAATTGGTTGATAGGAATGAATACAAAGACAGTGAGTAAGTGCTTTTGGCTAAGATCAAAGTGTAGTATATGTTCTGATACTACACTTTATTGTTTCAACGAATGCTTTCTGCTCTCTTGACGAAGCCTTAAGATGGTTGAAGCGTCTTAATTGAGCAGGCTTTGAAACGTGATGTTTGATTTATCCAAAAGTATAGTTCGCATCTGTTTCAGAGGGTTCGCGTTGACTGGAATGAGAATGCATGGAGCACAGCAAGGAAAGAAGAAAACACACAAGACTATTCTTGATATAAAAATAACAATATATAATCGAAAAACAGCAAAGGACGGTGTTAGAAACACACTAATCTTCGCTGGAAATGCGGGGTTTATACCTCGGATTAAGACTGATACTTTCTAATATTTATCCTCGTGCTAATAGAATGGATCTTAGGCAATATTCCCAATAGCAGTCTGTAACAAAATTTCTAGTTCTCCGACAATATCTATTATTCTCGCTCTGGTCTTCTCTGTTATATGCTAAAATGATTTTTTTCGTTTATATATTAAAGAATAGATCATTGGCATTGCTCGGCCGAAAAAATCTTTCATGCGTATTTTCTCATTGGTTCTATTCGTTTAGTACTCATTCCTTCTCTCTTAGAGTTGGATGCATTTTCCTCTCATGTAACTATTGCGTATGTTCCGACTTTTTCCGCGAGAATATGTTTTAGCTGTTACATATTGCAGGTGTCGACTAGCTTTCAACTCTTAACTATCAACACGCTCGTCTTCTAAAAAATGCCGACCTACCATAGCAAACCTCATGGCCACATCATAAATGTAATATTATCAAAATAAACAATCTATCCTTTTCATGAAATAACAATTTCAATTTTCTACTTATACTAGTAGTCTCTGAATTCCGTGGGGTCTTTTTCTTCAGGCAGTCCACTCTACCACATATACCCGAAAGGGTGCTGGTAGTGATGTACGGGTCGCACAATCGACAGCTATATTCCCCTTGATCCGATTATGCTTAAGTCTAATAGGAAGAAGAAATCCAAAACCTCAAAAGGCAATACCGAGATTATCAAAGAAGAGCTGGTGGTATTTCGGAGTTTTACTTATCCCATACTAGTTGTCTAACTAAAGCATAATCGTCTAGTCTACACTATTATTTAATTCATAGAAGGTAACTTTACTCCTTGCACCAATTTTATAAAATGGATAAAATTCAAATGAAAATATGATATATTTGAATTTTAAAATGGGAGGCTGAGCCCATATTATGTCCACTAATAAACCCTTTAAAATGCTCCCCAAAATTTTAAATTTAGGAATATTTATTGGTGGAGGTTTTATACATATTGTTAACATTTCACAAAAAATTGGAAGTGTCTTAATTTTCACGTAAAACTTATATGATCCAGATCTGGACTTCTTACTTACAATGCAATCGAATAATAATCAAACTAGAATGTTTCACGAACGTTCGAAATCGGAATCCTATTTGAGTCTGAAATCAGCAATATTTTACAATCCTAAAACATTTACTGTAAATACATCTCAAACAGTGTTTAGTTTATTTCTATTTTATACCGAGATATGGCAGTTCAACGAATACATTAGCTTTAAATTAAATTTTAAAATGTTCAATTGTTTCTTAAACGTATTTGATTTGATTTAAATATTGTATTTGGCCGCGGTATGAAAACACTAAACTGATGTTGCGTTTAGATACAGTAATATTTCTATTCACTATATCGATTCATGTCTTAAGAATACAAATAAGCTTCCTCATAAAATATGCGCCTGATATGCGGATAAATGTATACGCGGAACAATAGGAAGATGAACAGCCGAGAGATTGGCAGGAAGTCAGAAACGACAAAGAGAAACTTCGGAGATGCTGGTTCGTTGAGGCACTCTTCAAGAATACAAATCACTGCCACCTGTTGTGGTATCTTTATATATTTAAAGTAACGTACAATTTGTGTTTACACACAAATATATATATATATATATATATATATATATATATATATATATACAGGCTCACACATATATATATATACATATATATATAGTCATCTACATACACATTGTTTCGCTGTATCACAGCTTTTCAGTGCGGCTAGACCAGTTAGTGCCTCAAGCCGGAATTGAAACTCAACCGTCGAACTGACAGTCGGCGTCTATAATACGACACTGATCGAATGTAAGTTATATCTCAATGTAAACATTGTCAAGTGCCGGGAGCTCGAATTAATGTTAACCAATGAGCTATAAAAGGGAGCTTTATATAGTCATCCTTATACATACTGTTTCGCTGTATCCCCTCTCTTTAGTGCGGCTATCTTTATGAACTTAGTTATATGTATGTGCTCATATTTTTATATTACAATCTTTAAATTATTAACCGATGATTATGGATTTTGGAAAACAGTTGCTCGGCGTCACGGACACAAATGTGGGTTAACATGTTATTTAATTTAGTTATATGAAAAAGGGGTAAAATAGAGTGGAAGCCCTTATTAAATTTCAGATACATACAATATTGTGAACTATTAACTATTGGTATCAGACATCAATTAATGGATACTACACAAATTTCAATGAAGTTTTCAGTATTTTAATGGGATTTTTAGGTGGCATACTACGGGCACAACATCCTATTTAAAAATCCAAATATTTCAGATTTGCATTGGATTTAAGCCAGAGTGTCTGAATTTCAATCCCTTCTTAAAACTCCTTGCATGTTAGGCATTTTTCAGAATCAAAATCATTTAATGGATTTTGATCAAAATTAGAATAAGGAATCTAGACATGAGGTTTAGTATCATTATATCTTCATTTTAACCTTTGTAATTAGACATATAAGGGGTGCCAAACTGTTCGGTTCGAAGAGTTAATTTTAGCAGTCTTGAGACGGGCCTTCTACTTATATATGAACTATTTTATGCTTAGACTTTTTAATTAACGATTTTTAATGGAAATTATTTTGTTAACTTGTTTTTTTTTGCATTTAACAAGAATGAGAGAAAAACAGGTGATATTTATCGGCTGATAAATCATTAAAATCGTCACATATATGAAGGTTAACCCTGATTAGCAACACTATATTAAATCCATGCATTTGTGGACGACCCAACAATCTAGCGTATCTCAAAATTCTTCGAAGAAATTGGAATGTTTCAAATGTGTGTCTTATATTTATGCTTCAATATCAATGCGAATCGTAGATATTTGAATTTTCAAATGGCGGCTTTTGTCCTTCATATTCTTCCCTACAAACCTTTCAAATTCTCATATGAAATTAAAGTTTTAGAAATAATTTTTAGTTGGTTCGTTATACTGAATGTTCGCTAATGAGCCAGGAGACAAACGTTCAATCCTTGATCCTGTCTTACTAAAGACTAGAAAATGGCACTTAGTGTATCCTTGTTAATCACTAAGCATGTCAAGGTGAGGATCAAGGTTAAGTGGAGCAATTCCGGGAAGGAGTGGCGCTCTCCCCTTACACCTCAGAGTAGTAGCTCATGGAAACAGAGCCTTTGGGTCGCCTCGGCTATAGACGACCACTTTACTTTCTTATACTGATGTGAAAATTCCGCCACACTCCAATAAATTATGACAAAAATATACTAATTAGGATTAAATATGAAAATCCATAGAATCATTTGCAATTTTTTTAAGAACCCGATTAATTGTTGGATAACGGTTTGCTACTATAGATTTTAGCACAGGTGAATAAGTGTAATTATTGTGTATGAAACGGAGACGGTCACAGAATGTGTTCTGGAGTGATATGGAACCAGGGTGAGATTTGACAGAATGGGCAAGACTAAGAACGATATGCGGAAAGGGTTTCACGGATGATACGTCACGTGGGACGAAAGCGAGTAAAACGGTTAGATTTTCAAACCGACCTAGTTTAGACGTTGATGCGACGGTTGCTGACTAAATATCTTAGCGACGAGAAAACTGTTGAGGGTCGTATATCTGTCTGTCTGTCTGTCTGTCTGTCACTTTATCTGTCTATCTGTATACTTATCTAACTAACTAATAGTTCCTTTTAGGTTAAGAGTTATGTATTTCTCTTACATAATTAAGCGTAAATCATACTTGCGATTATTTAATCTTTTTCATGAATAATTCTCCAGTTCCAAACTCTGTCTTCTCTCACTTCTACTTAGTATAACACAATAAAAATCTTATATGCACAACGAAACGACAACACGAAACGTGAGATAACAAGAGACAACACAGCCCCGAAGAAGAAAGAAAAATATATATAAGGCCACATATATTTATTCCTGTATTAATCATTTAATTCATAAAATAATGTTATTTTATTTATTTAGTGACGTAATTATGGCTGTTTATTCCTTTCAGTGACGTTGTAATTGTTGGATATTTTTCTCGGATAATATAACCTTATTGACTTGATTTCGATTTCTATGCGTGGATCGTGTCTGTATGTGCACCAATTTTTCCATATCTGACCTAGGAAAGAGATGTTTTATGTACCTTTTGTTATGAAAACTATTCTCGTCAATGAAATAGGGAAAATTGGCTCACAAAATTCCTTCTTTAATTTTTTCCCCTTAAGTTTCATGTGTGCTGACTTTTGATTTTTACTGAATTGATAATATTTATGAATTCCACGATTTTTAAATTCTAACCATGTATTAATCACTAGCGGGGCCCGTGGAAATCGCAGTGGTATCCTTCATCTGTTGTTTATTGAATCCATGCTTATTGGGGTCTATCTCCAAAACCTTGTATAACTTTTGTGCCATAATGCATTCCCGCGATAGTATTGTACCAAATTTGTTCATATTGAAACACACTTATTTAAGTACTCAGGTTAAAGTAGTTTCGGAATATATCTGATTATGAACGGAGACTCCACGCTATTATTTTACAATTTTGGACAGAATAAATACTACACTTTGATCCTAGCCTGAAGTTAGAGAATTTTATTTTTGTTCGAGTCTCACGTAGAACATGAAAGCGATATCAGATAAACATTTTAAAATTCAGTTTTTACATTGAATTTTCGGTGATCGGGCGATCCTATTTTTTAAAAAGCGTAATAAGGGTGATAACGTCCGTACGAACGTGGACTCGCCTTAGCGTATTATTATATAGATAAAATTATTCAGTGTTCGCTTGTTTGAATAAAATGTAAACAAACAAATCCTGTAAATAAACACTCATAATGTGAACCCGTGCAAAGATGAGTGCTGTTTTTGTTCCTATATAACAAACATTTCCAAATTCTTGATGTAGCGATAATATATTTTTTATTTAATAATATATTTTTTTATTCATGTATTATTTATTTAGATCGTAAAAGAATAGGTTATTTTGTTTTTTAGTGACGTAATTATTATAGTTGTTTATAACTTTTAGTGGCGTTGCAATTGTTGGATATTCTTTCTCCGCTTATAATCTCATTAACTTCATCTTCGATTTCTTCTGGTGTGGTGTGGGCCATGTTGGATTCTATTCTTCTTTATAGCTGACGCGTTTCTTGGGATGTAAAATATTTAACATATAAATGGATAATTTCTAAAAACCATGACCAATTGTGGTTTACGTCATAAGCTCCGATGCTCTTTAATCATAATTGCCCCACTTCGTACGGTCATATGTAAAATTGTGTCTTGCCTCTCCAACTGCATAAAATATATATTTCTAAATCTTCTTTTCTAACTTCAAACGTGATATTATTTGACCAATCAAAGTTCTCCGGAGTCCGCTGTACAATCTAGCACAATAGTATGAATAATTAGGATAGAAGATTGGTAAATCTAACATTAAAACATGCTGAATAGTAGCGTATCTGCATGTCAAATAGTATCTGAGTTAAGAGCAAAAAAAACATGGACACAATGCAGTTTATTTTATACTAGCTTTATATATCCGGCTTGGCCTGGGGGTAAAAAAAAATGAATACTGACTTGTTTACGAAGAAGCGTAAAATCAAACTATGTTTTGAAAAGCGAATTTTAAAAAGTTCGTTTCAATACTTGACGCTAATCGATTAATAATAGAGAACACATACTAATATGTAAATTCTGTGGAAGCGAAAAACACACACATAACCACAAAGTCTTGAAATCACATAATTTAATAAATATATATACTTATTTTTAAGAACTCAAGTTAGAAAACTCAATATAATTGTACGCGATAACTTCTTTAATATGTTCTGGTTAGTAGGAAAACATGTCTAAATTGTAATACTTTTTTAGTCGGAAAGAAAACTGCAGTGAAATAAAATATGTTGGCTAGTCCGAATCAAGTATCGATATGTCAGACGTGTTACTATTGTGGACTGACTTTACAAATCCGACACAATAATCTCATATAGTATATATGTGTACTTATATCTTAAATCAACATTTTTAGAGATTTATTTAATGTTTCATCGGTAGTGCAAAAGCAACTTGTATTTTCTCACAGTAGCGTTGAACGCTCGTATAGATTTAACCGTGCACATATTTGTACGTAAGCATGGAAAATATTATCAGCTTTCTTGCGTATGTGTTTCTGGACTAATGAAAATACCTAGTGTGTATTTTGGCATCAATGCATAATCTTAGATGGCGTAAGACATTAATAAATTTGAGTCTAAAGCTAAAGAAGTCATTTCATGTCGTTATTGCTTTTCTCTCATATATTCAACATAGAATTGGCCTTTTTACAACACGATTTGGATGCGCGCCATTAATGTCGCATATTATGGTATTGAACAAAAAAGGATGAGTTCACTATGAGGAACGAATATTACCATTTTGAGAAAGTTGCACCGAATAACATGAAAACGATATTCTTAAACCTGTACGTGACTAACTTGTCCTATTGTTTGTCTATCCATCCAATTTTCACGCTTTCCTCGTCCAATCTCGACCTAAAGCCCATACCAATGCACTGTGCCTTGAAGAAAACACTGGTGCTAAGATGCGCTTCCGGTTATGGAAGTAATCGATGTTCAATCTAAACATTGAACCTTGACTTTAGAACTAATAAAAAACAAGGGAGATAATTCTCTACTGTAAACGTTACACAATAAATATAATTTATTTTCTTTTTCTTTTTCTTAACAAAAATCTGATTTTTTAATATTAAAATTTGAAAATGTCGTTTACAGTCAATTTGACACACGCTACTCATGTGACTTATATTATGTGTCTTAATGTATAGTGTAAGTAAGAGAAAATTTCTTGTTCGGATTTGTCTATTTACTTGCCTCCCCACGAGGACAGACTTAGGCACAAGATCGGTGTTTAATGTGAGGAAAATACATCTTTTTTTTTTAAAAAAGGGTACTTTAATCTTAGCCAAAGGCTAACAGTAGTGTCTTTAATCGTGTCTTTAGTCGTGGAGTGTCATCAATTTACTATTTATCGAAAACTGTAATTATTTATTACGACTTCAAATGAAAAATATTTTTTTCCAGTCGAATATACGCACACATAAAGGTGATGGATATTTCAGCTAGTCTTTATGTAAATAAAGTCGAGTTATGCGTTTTAAAACTGAATATCTGTTTTCTGACAGTCGAACAAAACTATACTTATAACTTACATATTGAAACAAATATTAAGTAGTTTGTTTCTCATTTCATATGAACTTTGACGCTTATTTTCTTCGCTAAAAATTAAGTGAGTAAAAAATAAAAAATGGCTGACAATTTATCTCCCACTCAATTTAACGAAGAAAGATGTTTCTTTTAGTTTCTTAAAAAAAATAGATAAATAAAATGATATCTGCAGATTTAATATTTATTTAAGATATGTGCGTATTTTTATTGTATAAATATTTATTTACTTAAATACAATTGCTTTTATCGAAAATATTGAACACCGATTTAAAAATTACTGATGTTTCACTAGAAAGAAATTCGTAAAAAACAACGATTCTATTTGATAAAACTAAACGGTTTTAGTCGATCACAAGAAAATACCTCAGTCGAAAGACTGTATAACATTTAGACAACCTGACAACGTAAGGATGGACCAAAGTTTTATCTGAGCAATATTGTATGACGTATTCCAAAATTCATGCCCCGAGGACATTGATAATCGAATAACTATTTATCTCATCAGGCTGGAATTTTGCATGCTGATCAAAGAAAATCAGATCCATGCATTGTGTCAGATCTCGACATGGATTAAACCTAACAATGTAAATGGAAAATGTCAAGGTCATATAAGATGCGGTTTTTCATTGGTTATAGTATGGGCTAAATTGTGATTGTCCTCGATGAACAGCACCGACGTTATCTCCAAAAATGTGACTTTCACCTTGACCTTTTACCTAGATATCTCAAAATTAGATCAGTTTTAAGTGAATCCATGATCGATATTTTGACCAAGTTTGACAACTATTGGTAAAGCGACGTGGTACACAAGCATAGTGACAACAAAACTAGACTGAAAACGTTACCTTCACCTTAGCGGACGAAATCATCGATCAAAAAGAAACGAAACTATCTATAGTACTCTATTCGCTCTATCTCACATTTTCCGCAACCGTCATAGATGCGCTTACGCTAATCTAATTGTTCCGAAGCTAGCCTCCCCCTGTTCTTAATGTTCATGCGAATCATTTTCAGATTATCTTTGACTACCTCCGTAAAAAAGTCTCGTTGGGATGTTTGCTATGCAGCAATTCCCCATGAAACAGTAATTAGTGAGTATATAATCTTCTATTCTATAAAGGTGCGCGGCCTATCACCTCTATACGTATAACGCGCATTTTTATCCTTGAAACACCAGCGTGTTTTAGAACGATGGTGTCTGGTTTGCGCGATTGCCAGTCAACGTTTAGGATCTTTCTGTGGCATGTTGAATAGAACATATTCAGAGCTATGATATGTCGGTGGTACTTGGTCCATGTCTTCGAGGAAACATGAGAATAGACAATACACACTAGCTTTTGTTGTGGTGGCAATGGCTTTGTCTAAACATAACCGCTTTTCAAGCCTAACAAAGGCTTTACTAGCCTTTTCAATGCTTGACCGTGTATTTCGAAATCAAGTGATCAATCTCAATTCAAATATTTCAAATTGACATTACATTTGATCAATAGTCATTATACACCAAGTCAGCAAGCTTCCCTAGATTTCAATTTCTTTTAAGCCACCTTTAGATTAATCTTTAATTTATAGATATTGTCTAGAATCAAAATCATATAATAATCTTTGATTACAATTGGAATAAGAATTCTAGACATGAGGTTTAGTAGCATTATATATTTATATATTTATGCAACCTTCGTAACGGCGGGAGAGCAGATAAGTGGTACAAATCTGTTCTGTTCTGAATTCCATTTCACTAGTTCTGGGACGATTATTTTCTAGCATATATATATATATATATATATATATATATATATATATATATATATATATATATTTATTTATTTATGGGAAAATGTTTTAATTCGTCATGAACATCGTATTGTTTAAAAAGGATCAAGCCTCGAAACAGCTGTAAAATACCTTGTTTACTTCGATGTATGCTCTTTATTTGGAACTTGATTTGAAAAAATGTATTAAATCGGCAAAGTCTTTAACTATTTCTCTCTCTCTTCTAATCTCTATCTATCTATCTATATATCTATCTATCTAGCTAGCTATCTATCTCCCTCTCTCTCTCTCTATATATATATATATATCTATATATATATATATATATATATATATATATATATATATATATATATATATATATATATATATATATACAGTATAAAGATAATTGAAAATCTTTTTATGCGTAAAAGGCTTTATTAATCCCTTATCTTTAGGTATATAACATATCGTTACTATATCTCATATACCTTCTTCTGATATGCAAAATAAGAGCAAAAAAGCCATTTTATCATCCAAGATGCGCTACAAGTGAATATGGAAATATAATTGTCAAAGGAAAAAGAAAAGAAAGAGAAAAGAAAACACTGAGAAAAGAAATAAAGAAGAAGTGAGCGAGTGTAAACAGGATAAAACATGTGTGCGAATACGTTTCTCAGCATAGAAAATCCGATCTGATGAATGATATGGAGTTTCATCTGCAAAAGTGGAATGTATCAATATTTTCTTTGTCACTTTTATGTATTTATTTAATTTGAACCAAAAGCCGAAACCTTTAACCCAGAGGCTATGTCTATTGTTGCTTAACAATACCAGGTTGAATGTTGTCAGTCTATTGAAATATAAGATATTCGGGTTAGGTAACAGTATTCTTGCTAGAAAATGTCAACACTGACTCATAGGTAATTATAAGGACAAACCAGATCGAAAAATGTCAGAAGGGGGGGGGGCGTATGTATGTAAGCGGTAAGAGAGGGGGTACCGTCAACGGGGCATTTAAACCTGATAGCATAAATCCAGAGTTCACTTTAAATCCTGTCAGAGAGGACTAGTAAAGTATATCTGCCTTTCTATCTTACTTCAAAATGGAACAAAACAATGAAGCTCGTATTTCGAAAGAGACACGAATCAACATTTAAACCGTAACAATTTTTTTTTAAATCTTAAAAGAAATCACTCATAGAAATGCAACGTTAACGCTTTTGAAATCAGTGCACTAGATTTCACTTACTGTATTCATTTATCTTCCTCCCACAAGGTAACATGTGACACAAGGTCGGGAAAGTAGGAACGAACCAGCGCTCGGGAATTTGAGCACTCTGGCATGTCCCGTCGGCATTCCCCGGTAGGGGCGCCTCAGACAGTAAGCAATAAACTTACTCCTCCCCAAAGAGGGGAGGCAAAGCCTGGGAGGGTGGACCTCCTAGAACTGCACAGGACTGTCCCTGTCCCATAGACCGGCGTAAATCAAGCCCCGAAGGCCAAGACAATACCAGTCTATGGGGTGCAGTATCCATCGGAACAGATACTACACTTTGATCTTGGCCAAAAGGCCAAGAAAAAGGAAACTAAGTTTGGGCTGATGACATTTAAACCGCCCGCTTCTTTCCGAAACAGTACGGTTTCGATTTCAGCTTTAAGTACTCGCTTGTCTAACTACACTGAAACCCTGTGATACAGCAAAACATTATGCCAATTTACTCTAATAGGTTGAGCACTTTGATAAGGGAGATCGTCGGTGTCCATTAGTAATAATGCATACTTCTTCGTAAGATAAAGCCCTCTCGGTTGCTGAATTTTGTTATTAATATAAAGAATCTAGGTTTGGTTTGGTTTGGTAGTTTTGTTTTACGGCATATCAACCCTTTTTGGGTTATTTAATGCCGAATCTGGTCATTATAGTAAAAGTTTTTATGCTTCAAGTTCTTTATATCTTCAAATGTTTAATCATCGTTTTTGGTTTGGTAGTTTTGTTTTACGGCATATCAACCCTTTTTGGGTTATTTAATGCCGAATCTGGTCATTATAGTAAAAGTTTTTATGCTTCAAGTTCTTTATATCTTCAAATGTTTAATCATCGTTTTTGGTTTGGTAGTTTTGTTTTACGGCATATCAACTCTTTTTGGGTTATTTAATGCCGAATCTGGTCATTATAGTAAAAGTGTTTATGCTTCAAGTTCTTTATATCTTCAAATGTTTAATCATGGTTTTTGGTTTGGTAGTTTTGTTTTACGGCATATCAACCCTTTTTGGGTTATTTAATGCCGAATCTGGTCATTATAGTAAAAGTTTTTATGCTTCAAGTTCTTTATATCTTCAAATGTTTAATCATCGTTTTTGGTTTGGTAGTTTTGTTTTACGGCATATCAACCCTTTTTGGGTTATTTAATGCCGAATCTGGTCATTATAGTAAAAGATTTATGCTTCAAGTTCTAAAAATAAAATAAAAAAGGGGAGGGAGAAAGGGAGAGGGGCTGTTGTTTTTGTTTTTGGTTTTGTAGAACATAATTAAGTTTTACAAAAAAAAAAAAAAAAGAAGAAAAACAAAAAACGTCAATGTAGGTGAATTTCGTCTCAGGGAGCCACAGGGCAGCCTGATCTGGTATCACCAGGAAAGAATCTAGAATTCACTTTTTATAACAAGCTTTTGCCGGTAGCGTAACGGTTAAAACGACCGTTTGCTGTCAAAACGAAAACTGTCAAAACTTGCTTGTCTCGTCACACTGACCATCTGTAATACAGCAAAACAGTCCGTTTGTCGATGACGATGTATAAATAAATCGACAAATGATGTAATTTCGATGATTCCTATTTTTATCTCAAGAATTGAGAAAAAATGTTCGATTCCTAGAAAATGCAACAGTTATGATTTTCCTTTTTTCCAATACGATTGTTTAAATGAATGTTTGCATCATACATGTACATTATGTATACGTTTTTTTGTTACATTTTACTTCAGTCTAAGTTCTCAGAAAACAAATGGCTATTTCCTGGGCCTAACACTTAATCTCTATAAGAGATACATAGATATTCGTATGTTTCATTGAAGTTTTTTTTATCTTTAAAACGTTGAGTTATTAAACTAGTTAGAACATTAATGTTCCTCTCCTCAACTGACTAGTTAACTATGTTATAGTGTATCTTTCTTGTGGTCTTTTAGACTCACCGGATTCTAGAGCAAGTATTAATCTGGCCTGATAAAGTGTCCATCTTAGTGATGTTACTAGAGGCTACATTACTTGAAAAATGTGCACAATTCTTCGCATAATTCAGTGTGGGGTAGCCATACGGAGGGAATTTCATTTGGGCTTCGAATACTATGTTATTTTGAATATTTGGTCAGTGTTTACTTGTAGGAAAAATTATCCTCATGTCAGGTTTTCCTGAAAAACCCTATACAAAGATACCTTAGACACTAAAGGAAAGTGTCTTGTAAGAACTCAGGTTCTCTCCAGAAGGCATTCAATTTCTCTCCTTCAAATATGTGCATGTATCAGCGCATCAATAGGGAGTGACTCAAATAGTGCACTATCACTTCTGTGACCGCTAATCAGAGACCCCCTACCAGACTGCTGTGAGATCAATCATTTCGTACAGATTAGAGTGCTTACCAAAAACGAGGGAAGAAGAGCGAAAATTCACCGTTATAAAAAGCAAAATTCCCAGCTTGATGTCTGTAATTACCCTGCTGGACATCTGCAATGAGGACATCCGAAGGTGCTACGACATCGTATCGATCGAGGGCAAGATAAAGAAGATATATACATATGTATATATATATATATATATATATATATATATATATATATATATATATATATATATATATATGTGTGTGTGTGTGTGTAATTTTTAAAACAAATTGAACAAAAAAAATAAGGACAAAAATGTCTAAGCTTAAAATAAATGAATGCATTTATTTCAACAAAAAATACATTTTTTTTTCTTTTCAAATTTCTGAAAAAAAAATTATTATACGAAAACAATATTAAAAAATATATATACTTCTGTATTAGAAATAAGCGTTTAACTGCGCTGACACTACCGGCCTTTCTTTAAATCCACATCTACATTATATGAGACGAAAATGAAGAGAAAAGAAATGTATTGCTTGGAAAATAGCATTTATTCTAAAAGCTAAGCTTAAAATTAATTCATTTATGTTAACATAAACACATTGTTAAACAGAATTATCATACGAAAACAATGTTCTGTCTATATACTTATATATATATATATATATATGTATATATATATATACATGTGCGCGTATGTGTGTGTACAGGATAATCTGATAAACTAATGAACAAATTATTATGAATTTTGGAATATATTCTAGACAAACGATTGCGTAATAAGGCACATTATTTTGTTGTAAACTTTAACATTATTTGAAACAATATTTTTTACTTTGCGTGTTATTTTCTTCAAGCCAATTATCCCGAAGATGGAAGACGAAAAGTTGATTAATACATAACTAATATTTGTTGTTTCCCCTATTTCATTTTCCATTACGTTGGAATATTAATTCCATATTTTATCATATATATATATATATATATATATATATATATATATATATATATACATATATATATATATATATGCACCTACTTAAATAATTTTGTATGTTGACATGTGTATAATATATGCGTATGTATAAACATGTGTTGATATGCATGTGTATCTATATGTTTTTGTGGATATATTTTGGTCGCTCCATAGAAATAAAATAATAATATACACCTTATACTTTGATGGGAAATGGTAAGGTTCCTTTCACAAATAATTAATGAATCTTCTGCCCGTTATAAACAACACGAATCGACCCTCCTTGTTGGAAGCATTTTATCAGAAGCTGAATCTTTTATTAGCTTTAGAATCTGTGAGTTAGCAAAAAGGTTAAAGAAGTGAAATGATTATATATTAACGTAAGCAAAAGGTAACAAAGAAAGGAATTTAAAACCTAGGTGTACAACTTAAAGTAATTCAAGTCGCATAGTCACTTGCTACTTGTGTTTTCAGAAAGTTTCGTTTCAAAATCATTGTCATTTTTAAATTCATCTTCTCAATTTTGCCTGAAGACGCTAAGTCTAAATAAAGTTGAAGCTGAAACATGTACAGATATATGTAGACAGAAATGTTTGAATGAATTGAAATTAATACATATAAAAATTTAGCCCTGCTTGTTATTTTGTACTATTATATAAACGCAATAATTGTATATATATATATATATATATATATATATATATATTATAATATAAAATGAAGTTATAAAATATGGTGTCAATCAAATTTTATTAGAATTCAAAGTTCAAACAAAGTATCCTTAAGTCCTTAGCTCATGAGTTTTAAAAGATAATTCTTCTCTTCAGAGGACCATTACCGCAGTTATACTACTACAGGTAATAAAATTACGCTTTGAAAATATATAAAATTATATACACAAATACATAAAAATACATAGCATCAAATATATCAACCCAAACACATACTTTTTGTTGAATCCATACAATCTATCCAGGTCATACAAATTGAAAAACATAACCAGGAAAGACATTACTCCAAGTTATAAACAGCAGTCCATATACGTGAAATTGAAGGAGCTGACAAAGTTATCCAGTCGCGAAATGTGTCAATATTCAATGGTTATGATAAATAAATCAAATAATATAGAAAGTTCAATTAAAATTCAAAAATTCCGATATGGGCAACCCAAATCAAATCAAAGTTCGTTGTTCAATTAGAAAACCCGTTAAATCCGAATTGAGCAAAATAAGACTGAATCCCGGTCGCAACTTGCCAGCAGAGCGAAAAAAATAAGTAATCTTTTCTCCCCAGCGATTTAACCAGACATTGTCTGGTTAAATCGCTGGGGAGAGAAGATTACTTACGTATAAGCGAATTCGGAATAGCGGCGGCTAAGAAAATAGAGTTATCTCCCTCAGATCGGTTACTGCTTATACAAGAGCACCAAACTTACATTGAAAATCAAATAACAAGAAAGACAATCTTCGCCGACTGAAATGAATTCAGAAAAAAATCATCGACTCTAAATAAAAAAAAGTCTTTAATACATCCGAAATTATAATAATAATGAAAAATGAGAATACTGACATAATTCTATTATTTTATATGAATATTAGTGCGAACACTGGCGAAGCATAATTTTGTTTTCGTCATTTTTGAGAGAGGGTATACACTTGTTTTCACTATTAGACATTTATTTCTTCGACCGAAGTTTCCTACGTGCTGGAACTAGTTGGCCTTGGTGGAAAGTTATGAAGGATGACCAGACGCCATTAACCTTTTGTTGTCAAAGGACGACAACCACGTATTTTGAATACCACTTGTAGTAATCTGTTCTCAAGCGGCACCCTCATCTAATCACGCACATCCAAGACGCGTGATAAAAAAAATACTCATCATTGAGCCACAGATTTCTCATTCAATCAGTTGCTGTTGAGACTTCTGCAGTGGCGGAGTCATTCTGGCGTGATGATGGCTGTAGCGTATCGCATTTGATTTATTTACCTCCTCTCCAGAAGGTTAGGCACAAGGCCAGTTTTATCTAACTCCCACAAGGTAAGATGTGACCCAAGGTCGGGTCGGGAAAGTGGGGCTTGAAAAGCCAGCGCCCGAGAAGGTGAACACTCTGGCCATTAAAAATTGCCTGGGCAGCCCCATCGGCATTCTCCAGTCGGGGCGCCTCAGGCAGTAAGCAATAAACTTACTCCTCCCCAAAAAGGGGAGGCAAAGCCTGCCACGGTGGACCTCCTAGAACTGCACAGGACAAACCCACAGACCGGCGTAAATCAAGCCCCGAAGGCCAATACAATACCAGCCTATAGGGGTGCAGTATCCATCGGAACAGATACTACACTATCGGATTTGATGAGTAAAAGCAGAGTTGAAGATATACTAATTATGTAATAATTATATTTTACGATGTTTATTCTTTAGTCTATTTCATTTCGTATTCATTCAATTTTTAGAGACCACACACACGCACACATACATATATACCAAATAAATAAATAAAAATGAATGTTTGGATTTTTCAAGTATGTTTTGAATTATCCTACAAACACTTTAAGTTTTTCTTTGTTTCGAAACTGAAATTAAATTACAGTATGAGATTAACTCTGGTCTGTTATTAAATATCTACTTAAATGGCTGCATATTGAGTTTCATTTTGCCGTGGAAGTTGACTCCCATAAGAATCCATATAAACTGTATAAATAATTATTTATATTTATACATATATATATATATATATATATATATATATATATATATATATATATTTATACATATATATATATATATATATATATATATATATATATGTGTGTGTGTGTGTGTGTGTGTGTGTGTGTGTGTGAAAAATGACAAATGGAAAACAGCTTAAAGTGCAGGAGAAAAACAAAAACGAGAGATTTGACCGGTTTCGTTCGGTTTCAGAAAAAGTGAAGATTTGGAAAAAAAATTTTTTCCAAATCTTCATGAATTATTTGTGTACCTTACCCCATATACATATATATATATATATATATATATATATATATATATATATATATATGTGTGTGTGTGTGTGTGTATGTTTGTGTTTGTGTTTGTGTGTGGGGGATGTTCTAAAGGGCGCTGATGAAGTTTGAAGTAATATAAAATATAATACAAAGTAAAATATTTTCCAAATTGTCTTGGAAACGATCGTACGTCAAAGAATCGTTGTGTTTGAATTCTTTGAACTAATATACACAAACGTTCTAATTTTGTTATCTGACATATATGTGGACGGTGATTATATTCACAGATGCGACTATATAATGAATCCTTTACAAAAAACCACCCAGACTAACAAGACCAAACAATGAAATATTTCATTTGATGGTTTGTTTGTCAGTCTGGTCATTTCATGTTAGAGAAAAACTAATGGCTTTGTAATGTTAAGTAAAATATCGATTCAAATTATTAATTGTGATCGATATTCAATATTCTGATGCAACTTCAGCCTTTTCATCGCAAAGTTGATTGGCAGATCGCATTTTAACTGATTAGAAATCCCACGAATAGAAAAGAACATGATTTGAGGGTTTTCAATGCGCGTGTGAACGAGAATCGGGGTCGGTCTTTTAGATATGACGAAATAAAAATAACGAAGGTAGATTTCTATCAGTGTGTTCCTAGCAGACGTCCACTGAACAAACACACCCATTGAGCCCTGGTTAGATAGTTTGAATCTTGGCGGACCCGCGGCGTAACGGATAAAGTGCTAAGTTATAATCAGTCCTAAGTGATCGTCTTCTGGGTGTTGAAGATTCAATACGTAGTGCGGGCGAAAGTAATAATACAATTACGAATTACTTAAGACTTCTATCAGGACGATAGCACACTACCCCCGTGGATTAAATAAAGAGTTCCGTTCGAAATGCAATAAAGATTCTTGAGTTCGACAAAATGCACCTGAAGAAGGTCGGAGGTTACATCAGCCGAAACATTGTGAAAATAAAATTCAAGATGAGAACAGTTGTCTAAATAATACAAATTATCAATCTTCATCAAAACAATTCCGAAATATAATCGCTTTCTCTTCGCTATACAGCTAGTCCCCTTTCTTATCTGTATTTCTTTTCTTCTCGGGTATGAGTGAATTAGATTTACTGATACGGTGTTATTCCCTTTTGTTTATAATGAACTATTCCATTTTTTAAATTCTATCCTTTCTGTATTTCATTCAATCCTTAATAATCAGAAAGAAAGAGAGCGAGAGAGCGAGAGAGAGAGAGAAAGAGAGTTAGAGAGGGGGAAAAGAAGAAAATTGATAGGCAGAAACTTACGAAGAGACTTAGTGAGTCAATACCAAATTAAGGCTCATTAAAATGAATTTCTTTCAAACTTAACTCAATCCTAAAATCATATATATTTGAGCATGTATGCCCTGTGATTAAAATATAAAGAAAACAGCCCATGAGAAATAAACGTTGATTTTCACCGCTTTAGTACAATAATCTAGAAAGATATTTTTAGAAAACGACAGTATAGACAAAGAAGGGCAGGCCCACCCACTATCTTATTGTTTTTCGTCAACGCATTAAAGAGTAACGCCTGAAGGTAAGGCGATTTATCAAGCATAAAAAAAGATGAGTGCAGCAATTTGAGTCAATACATAAAAGGGCCAAAGAAAGATGCGATCCTTCCTCTGCTTTGCTTTCGAATAACTTTACTTAAGAAGAAGAAGAATTGAATTGATTTTTTCGCTGTATTTCTGTGCGAGTATTTGTGCCATCAGATTTCATGAAGATCAATGAATGACTGATACTGGTAATAATAGAATAGAGTGATTAAAAGTGGAAATGCGAACATTGTTTAATGAACAGACGATTTTCTCAACAGAAATAAAAACGGACTGTACAAATATTTACAACGTCTGAAATGTTCAATATAGAAGGCTTGAAAAGCGTAGGTATAAAATAAATCGTCCACACAACTTAAAAAATTCGGCAATCTTCTCTGAAAAATGTGTTATTCTGTAATAAAATGGCGACCACATAATCAATCGGCTCATTTAATTCAAATAAAAACCTCCTCTTAAAGTTGTTGTTTTGTCAGGTCGTATCTGAAAAATAAATTTAGAACGACCCTCTCGGCTTACGGGCGGGAGTCAAAATGTAGAATCCTTCTAGACAAAGACAGTTTTTATTTTTCTCCTAATCCAGAGTGCTTCTTTTAAGGAGGAGCTGGCTTTTTCGCACATTAAACACCAATATTGTGTTCAATTCTACCATCGTGAAGAGGCAAGTAACTAGGGACTCCTCAAAAAATTAACACTAAGTGATTTTAAGTTGCAATTTCTTTTTTTGGACTTTTACCGAACATTGATTGAATATTTACGAACTTGAAATAAAATATGTAAACAAAAATCAAAACTTGTCTCAGAAAATAAATACTACGCATAATATTATAAAAATTGGTCGTTTCAGAGTCGAGAATTCGATTTTATATGATTAGCAATTAATATCCAATATGACAAATAACACATTACTTGAAATTCTTAAATACACTGAAATTATTTCAATATCATGAATCGAGACAGTAGAATGATTTTAGTGAATTTTACAGAATCGTTTTATAACGTTGAATAATATCACGTGGTAGCAATATGCATTCAACGTAATGTGTGCATATGAATAGTAAGTAAGATGAGTTTTATTGTATGGTTTTAGGATCAACTCAAATATCGTATGAGATAGAGTAGGTGGTTAGTTTGTCTGATTATCTGATATGGAAAATATTTGAAGTTTAATTAGAGTGTTTTGCTAGAATTTTCATTAGAACATACTTCGAGAGTAGTGTTGTGTCCCTTGTATATTTCAGATAGAGACAATCTTGGAGTAACACGTGTGACAGATCCTTCTCCAAGTAAGACGTTTTTGGAGTAAGAAGTATTTTTCTTTAGTTGTAAAGTCTGCAGATATGGAGGAGCACAGACCCTCGTATCACAATGGATCAAAGGGACCCTATCCTTAGTTAAAGTAATAGACTCTAGTAGATGATTAAAAAAATGCAAGATAAAATAGTCGTCGTCTCCTTCTTCATGAATGTACCAGCTTGCTTAAAGAAAACAAAAACGCAGACAGTTTCAGCCCTAGTCTAGGAAAAGCGGGCAATATAACAGAGCTCATTAATAGCGTATAATATTTACAATGCAAACATGGTAGAATCGTATGAATACAAGTGGAATGTTAATTTATCTACTCAAATGTAAAGACGCTGTGCGTGTGACGTAATGGTTACTACGACGAAATAGGGTTCGTGTTGTTGACTTCAAATCCCGTCGAATCTATTGCGTTTCACTAATTAAATTAAGACATATATTAAAAAAAAACAACTTACTTTTTGCTAGTACTTCTATTCAAGAGGCTCTATTCGATTTTTGAAAACCGGTTACAAAAACCACAAAAGTTCACAAAACCAGTTCTTCAACTGTATTACAAATAACAGCGCACACTTTCATGTTCTATCAATTTATAGAAACATATTCCAATCTCCCGTACAATATTTCTTTTGTAATTCTGATTTCGTTTTTATCAACCGTAGTCGAGGACGACCCTAAGGCTCCTTTTTCGTTGGCTAGATATAAGGGAAGGTTCCACTCCTTTCCTTAGATTATTCCACTTACCCCTGATCATCACCTTATAATACTTAGTATTTATCAAGGAGGCCTAAACTACCATTTTTGAGTCTTCGGTATGACTCGACCGATCTTCCGTCGCATTAGCGAACACTCTAACTATTATGCTAAGCTTGAATATAAAGTTACGCTCAACATTGGCTATATTCGGTAATCTCACGATTGTCGTCGGATAGCGTAAATAAAGAAACATTGAACCTAGTTAGACAAGGTCTAAAGAATAGTCTCTAATCTGATAAGTCCCTCACTATCCACCAAGCTTTAGTCCCTGTCTCATCGCCGCAATGTAGCATCCTTGTGCTTGTTTTACAAGCACTTCAATGGAACGTGCTCCGTTTAACTTGCTGCTCTAGTGCTCCGTCGACGTAAATGCACTCAATCAACCCGACAATCAGCTAAATCCCATCCATGCACTGTGGA
>OY744520.1:56875404-56942904 GCA_963556195.1 Sepiola atlantica
GCCATTCGTCCAACGACACAAACTTCTCACAAGAGAAACTTACAAATAGTTCGTCAGTTAAACCACTGTCATGGTGCAGTAAATCGTACTTTCCAACTGGGACAAAATATCTTGGCAAAGATTTATCGCAATAGCAAACAGCCGTGGACACGGAGGTACATATTGCGTCAAAACGGAAATGTTATTTATGACATCAATGTGCAGTCTTCTGTTTGGGTCGGACATGCGAATCAGTTTCGACCCTCTTACCCAAGAAACCAATATAAAGGGCACGCAGGATTTTACTTTTACACTAGAGATAACGGTTAGATATAGTTGATTTGCCTGAACAACTCGGTCCAGACAGGTAAAGGGAACAACCGAGGGCATCATTTTAGATATTACCAAAGAGATCAGTTCGCATGCAAAGTCGTGCAAATCGTGCAAATCCAATGCAGGTCGGGAAACGTCAACAAACACAAATAGCACACAGCTCAGAGGGTAGGTGTTAGATGAAACGGAATTCCATCTAAACGATATATTAAAAGGGAAGTAACTCTCTGCTTTAGTGATCTATCTTGCCGCTAAGAAATTGGGAGAGTAGAGTCATATACCTTGTACATTTAAAATGGATACAATCTTGGAGTAACGCATGTGACAGACATCTATCCATGAAAGACGTTTTTGGAGTAAGAAGTAATTCTTTACTTCAGTTTTAAATGCGGAATTAATTTTAACTGTTGATTCATACAATAGTGTGATAAATAATTCTCAAAGCAAGGCGAACACTTACGGTCTCTATATCTCTATCTCTCTCTTTCTCTTTAATGACTGTCGCAGGCAGCCGAAGCGCTTACTCTCTCTATGTGTCTGTCTATCTGTCTCTCTAAGATTTTGTCGTGCGATTCAAGCAGCCGCCTGCCTGGGGAAGAGGGAGGCGAGGTTGGGAAGAACAGACGACGTGAGCGACCGGAAACGGAACAGACAGCGAATGTCGCAAGGGCGCGAAAAACAAAACACACGAGGTAAATTTAAGAATACGTTAGAGAAGGCGAAAACGGCAGACGAAGACGGAACGGTTGTGTAAATAAAACAGTGAAAAGGACAATCGTATCGCCGGTTGAATCATGAACATTATTACTCCCAAGGATTACGATTCCAGGAACTTAAAGGACAATCGTATCGCCGGTTGTACCTAGAACATTCTTATTCCCAAGCATTACGATTCCAGGAACTTAAAGGCAATCTTATCGGGGATTAAATCCATCTTATTCTTATTCCCAAGGATTACTATTCAAGGAGATTATTGATTTTCGTGTCATCATTTATATTGTATGTGCGTGGACTTTTGATCCGTATTATACTTCGAACAAACAGCTAAGTATTGGTCTATCTCTTGCCAGTATCTTTCTTATACAAATATATATATTTTTTGACTGAAATTTAATGTTGCATACATCTGCACCCACTCTCCAAAATACACGTCTGTCTCCCTCACTCTTTCTCGTGGTGTCATCTTCTTCTATTTGTTTATAAAAATCTTTATTGACTTTTAATTTCACTCGTGTCTGTGTTCGTCATTTATTGCTTTGGTTATCCCAATTCCCCTAAGACGAATTTCACCGGTTAATCCGACATTCGACGATTGACCAAAGATGATTAACGTGCCAACGGACATTAAATAATATAAATATATGTATAACGATCTGATTGCTAGTCCGTACCGATCACCCCGCAGTTAGGTCGTAACAATAGTGTTATTCAATTTGTTTTATATTCGTCTTTTATCTCACTACACATCAATTTCTTTATTCAATTGTTATTAAATCGTTGTATATATATTCTATTTATGTCAAATGAGCCAGTTGTTAGTGAAAAAAGAATGTGAGAGTGAAATTAGAGAGCGTATTATATTTACAGAGAGAAAGTAAGAGAGATAATGAGCGAAAGGGTGTTTAAAAATTGAAATGGTAACATGTGATTCAGGGCTTGAAGCAGGGTTACATATGAGTCTACATTCATTCCCTGTAAATACTAGGAGCGACTTAAATTTACCGACAATTATTTCAATAAATGTTATTGTACTTACACCTCCTTTCATCCAATCAATGCTGATAACAAATGCAGGCTTAACCCGAAAATTGCATTTAAGGGAAATCAAAAAGTGCATATGTTATCATTAGCTGAACGTAGCAGGGCATATCTTAACAAATACTCTAATAATATTCATTCGCTTATGTTCAACATTAACTAATTCAGTGTATGGGGTATGTTAAAACAAAACTTTCTTTCATTCGTTTTCATTTATTTCATTCAAAATAAAAACAACTCTGAAAATAGATTAGACAGATGGCATTTGGGCTAGAAGCAATATGTAGTACCTGTTTCTGACACTATACTTCATCTCTTCTATCATCGGTCAGTGAAGGAGAAATTCTTCTAGACTAAAGCAATTTTTATTTTTGTCCCACTCTAGAATTCTCTTTTTGAAGGATCTGGATGTTATCCATATTAAAACAGACTCTGCCCTCGCGAGGAGGCAAGTAAATAGAGACATTAGTTTGCTGCGTATTTTTATTTTTCTTTCTTTTTTTCATATTATAATTAAGACGTTGGACATTAATTAAAGAGACAATCAGTCAGGAAAACAAGTTACGCATTGACATCACTAAAATAGAGAGATATGTTAAAAAAAGGTCTTGTACACACTTTTTATGTCGTAGAAATTGTCCTGAAGAAGAATCAACTAATGCTACTGATACTAGTACAACTACTTCTAATCCTACTATTACTACTATATATATATATATATATATATATATATATATATATATATATATATATATATATATATATATATATATATATATACGTTTGATCGCATCCAGTTTGATTCTACAATGCAATAACACCATTCAACAAAGGTCGGGATTTTACAACATTTATGATATTATAGCTTGAATTATATTCCGTGAATATAGTCCAAACATATAATAATGGATAATAGTTATTCCTCCCAAATCGATCCTTCCTCTACGTTTCTAATTTTTTTCTTTTCTTTTATTTCTCATTTATGTTTCTTTTTTCTTCTTTTTTCTTTTTTCCTTTATCTCTTTTCTTTATATTTTTGTACCACATGGTTTTATTTCTATTTTTTTATTTATTAATTTATTTTTATTATAGTTTACTATTTATTATTGTTTCATTTTCCTTCGATCACGTGTTCCTAATTTATTCTGTCCACCTCATTTATTAACTCTTTTTATTTCTTCACATCCTGCCAATTCTTAATTTGCTACCAAACTTACCTTTTATCTCCTTCCTCCGTACTAACTACTCCTACCACACCTTCTCTTCGTCATCCTCTCACATACCTACTATAACAACGTATTACTATTCGTACTCCTAGTCCTTTCCCTCCTCTCACATACCTATTACACTCAGCATCTATTGCCTCCTTTTTCCTACAACCGTGTATCCCTCCACCTTGATTGTTTCTTCCTGCATTGTATAAAAGTGTTAAGTTTTGTTTCAATAAATCAACATCCCTAAACGAATATGGTCGAATACATCGACCGAAATATCTTGGTTCAGCTTTAATCATATTTTGTATAATTGTTTACTAGCTGTGTCTCTAGCAAAATCACTTATATTTATGCAATCAGCACGTTACATATATTTTGATGATTGAAAGAGGTTGTATATGTGAATTTAAGTACAACGTTGTTGCCAGTCAAAGATCACTGATGTAGATTGCAAAATAAAACAGTGTGTCAGTAGAAACAATCTTAAATACTGCCCAAGAAGACATCAGATACAAGTCTTATGTGTGATAACTGAAGGTCATTTTACACCAGAAAAGGTAAAGGCGCCACAACACAAGACTCGTGTCACGAAGAAATTGATGGCGGAAAATGTCCGTGATCACATGATAGCTAACATGTGTTCTCCTAGCTTATGAGCAATCACAAAACGCTAAATAATCATTAAAGTGTCCATTAATAGTAGAGGTAATGCTCTATATATACAAGTAACACCTGATCGCATCATGTAAGTAATTCATACATCACAATGAGCCGCTATTAAGCTCAATAAGACTTTAATGAATAAAATAAGAAAACAATATATTTATTCATATGGTCAGAATTATTTTTCAGTAAAAAGACTATTTGTTTATAAGGAATATTTTTTGTATTTATAAATCTGCCCTCAAATACTTTACTCTCTCTCTCTCTCTCTTCCTCTATATATAATTGTATATATATATATATATATATATATATATATATATATATATATATATATATATATATATATATATATATATATATATATATATATATATATAAATGTATGTATGTATGTATGTATATATATATATACATATAAACTTATTTTAGTTTTAAAAATATACAAGAACATGTTCAATATATGACGTTTTATATTGCCATCATTGAATATAAGAAAAAATCGAGACAGCGTATGTACACATAATAAAAGTCATGTGAAGGGGAATATAAAAACTAATTAAGAATACTAGAACATAGCAAAATAAAATTACCTGTCATATTACGGACTCCACAGTCTGGTGACTAAACGAATGAGAACTTATAGGGTTACACACATTTCTAGTCGACTAAGATAAGTCTGGGTATGTTATTGTCAATATCGATCAATATTTCATTTTGTCTCGTTTTGCGAGTCAGTCAGAATAATCCATTCTAAGAATAAAGATGCGACATCTTTGTTATGTTTTTCTTTCTTTTTTCATCTGTGTGGGTTTTTATGAAGCCGGATAGATAAAAAATATATATGCAAGAAGCCATACCATAATTTTTTCTTTGATAAAATATTTTCAATTGCAGAAGGAAAATATGTAATGTCGTATTTTTGTGGGGGAAATCAAAAGAGAAATCATTCACTCAAATAATACTTAAAAAATGTCGTCTGTTACATCTGAAGATGATGAAACAAAATATATATACTGCGGTAGCGAAAGAGAGAAAGAGAGAGAGAGAGAGACACACACACACACCATGATAGTAAGACATATATACACACACAAAAATTGACAGACACATACATGCATACAAGTTGAGAGACTTGTCCCGTACATGTAAATAAAAAGATAGGGGCATACGCACAGATAGAGATACGTATACACACAGAAAGACAGGGAGATACACACGAAGAGAAATAAAGGGATAAGGCTGATGAGAGAGACATATATGTATACAAGAAGTAGCATATTCATACAAAGAGAGAGAGAGAGAGAGAGAGAGAGAGAGGGGCGAGTGTAGACGAAGTGTATATAAAATATAAATATATACCTACACAAAATGAGAGCGAGGAGCACACCAACATCAGAGAGATACACACATGCACACTCAAAAATCGGGATACACGTGCAAAATGAGAAAGTGATACGCACGCAAACTGAAAGAAACACATGTGCACACAAAAAGATAGAGGCACATATGCACACATACACGAAAACATGAGAACGCACACACTCGAACACAAATATATAAGATCCATATACACACATACACATTCATAAAAATACAGAGAGAGAGACACACAAAATGCACACATATCTAAGATATAACATTAAGTCGGTCGGATTGTATAAGTAAGACCTAAATGCAATGCATCTGTCTAATCGAAATGTGCTTCTGACTAGCGAGGTATTTTCGAAAATTATCAGTTTGTGTACTTTGCCAGAACAAAATTAATCAATTACATATTCTATCTGATTCGCAATTTCGTTTAATAGGAAAAAATCTCAGATATAGATCGTAATTGACTGCGTTCGTTACCAATACAAAAAAAAAGGCAAATGGCTACCAAAATCTGCTCACTTGTTAGTACTGCCGAACACATTTTATCAAACTAATGTGTGACTAAACGTTAGGAAATTACCTCTTTTTCTTCTATTTCTTCTATTTCTTCTTTTTCTCCATCTTCTTTTTCTTCTTCTTCTTCTTCTGATAATTATCATTAATATTATATATTACCTTTGCTTTAATAAAGTTTGTCCTAATCGCATTGTTCTGTGCGGCCGTCAGCAGAGATTCCGTTTCTCTGTTCAAGTGTCCTTTTCTTAGCCATGCCCAGCTGTTTTCATTGGCTTCATCGCTTGTGAGTCTTATAAAGCGTCCATGTAGTTGTTTTTTATTAGTGATACAGCCCATGTGTTTATCCCTTTTACTAGGTTTCTACTATATAGTTTAGTTTCTAAGAGTTTCCTTGTTCTTCGTAGATATTCTTTTCCAATCTTCTCTTTCATTTCTGTATATTTGATTGTGTCTGCTTCCAGAACTCCCAGGTATTTATAACTATCTTGTTCTCCTAGCCCCCTCATCTCCTCTTGGTTGGGGAGTTCTATACCTTCTGTCGTCTCCAGTTTTCCTCTTTTGATCTCTAGCAGTGCACATTTTTCTATTCCAAACTCCATTTGGATATCCTGGCTGAATATCCTGGTTGTATTTATCAGCTTTTCCAGTTCTTTTTTGTTTTTTGCAAACAGTTTAAGGTCATCCATGTACATCAGGCGGTTTATTCTTTGTTCTGTATTCGTGAACCTGTATCCGGCATCACACTTTCTGAGTATGTAGTTGAGTGGCATCATGGCTATTATAAACAATAGTGGTGATAGAGAGTCTCCTTGAAAAATGCCTCTCTGTATTTTTATCTCCGACAGGTATTGTCCTCCGGCTGTAAGTTTTAGTCTCCATGTTTCCATTGCTTTCTGGATGAGATTAATAATCCTGTCTGGTATCTTGTATATTTTAAAGCATTCAATTATCCATGTTTGGGGGATTCTGTCGTAGGCTTTTTTCTAGTCAATCCATGCCATGGTTATGTTCTTTTGTCTGTTCTTCACCTCCTTCAGGGTCTTTTGATATCAATGTATAGTAGATCATGTGCCCCTCTTTGTCCTTTCCGGCATCCTTTTTGTTCCTCGGGGAGCAGTCCACGTTTGTCCAGGGATTAGTAGATTTGTTCTCTCAGTTGTGCTGTGAGAATTTTCCACATTATTGGTAGACATGCTATCGGTCTGTAGTTGCTGGGAGCCGTTCCCTTTTTGGGGTCTTTTTGTATTAATGTTGTTCTTCCTTCCGTCATCCATTCTGGTACGTCTGTTTTGCGGATACATCCACTCAGTTTCTGCGCTAGTCTTTCATGCTGGGTCGTGAATTTTTAAAACCAGTATGCATGTATTCCATCGTGGCCTGGTGCTCTCCAGTTTGCCATTTTTCTTAGGGTTTTCTTGATCGTTTCTTTGTTGATTTCTGTTTCGCTTCCTTCTTCGATTTACTGCAGTTTATCTTTCATGTTTTTCAACCATTGGCCATTCTTGTTGTGTTTTTTTGGTTCTTCCCATATCTTGCTCCAGAATTGTTTTGTTTCTGTTTTGTTTCTCACTAGGAGTTCTCACACAAATTATCGTTAGTAATTGCTCACCGACAATAACCAGTGGTATTTCCTGGAGTCTGAGTGACAACAAACTCCCCAGATTTCCAGTATTCTTCAACTCCTTTCCATAACCACCGCAAATAACCTAGCGGTATCGTAACATCCTCTTACCATTGATTTCTCGCTGGTAAGGACAATTGGTCTTCTCTGGGATATGGGTAACAATAAGCCTCCCGAAGGTCCCAGCATTCTCTGCACTTCCAATGGAGGTGTTGTTTGTACTGTCCCTCCTCGGTCTCCTCATCCTCCTGGACCCTCCACAAATATTTTGTCTGGTGTCAGCCTAGGCCAGCACCATTTTTTATTCATTTATTTTTATTTATTTATTTTTGGGTTGTGGGAAGGGGGAGAGCTTATCGTGTTTCATGTAATTTCTGTTCCTTGGTTCATTTTTGTGGGGTGTTAGCTGAGGCCGGTGTAATTTATTGGGGGAGGGGGAAGATTATCAAGTGATATTTCTTGCAGTTTCTCTTCCTTGGTTCGTATTGTGGTTTTCTTCGTGTGGGTTTGTTTTCTCCATTTTGTTTACTAGTTACCCTTTGTAGCTTATGCGGGTTGGTTTCCGCATTCAAGGATGTTCCTTAAGATAGCAGTTGTTTTGATCATTGTCGTTCTTTGTATGGTTTCGATGGTCCCTTTGATTCCAATTTCTCGCAGTCTTTGCTTCAAGCTTTTTTGGAATTGTTCCTAGTTCTCCTATGATTATTGGTATTATACTGACTTTCTTCATGCTCCATATTCTTTTCAGTTCTCTGGCTAGGTCCGTGTATTTGCTTCGTTTTTCCGTGTCTTTGATTTTTACTCTGTGGCTGCTGGAACGGCGAAGTCTACGATTTCACAAGACCTTTCCTTCTTGTCGATTATAATAACATCAGGTCTCCTTGCTTGTATGAGTTTATATGTTTGTATATCCATATCCCAGAGAATTTTGTGTTTTTCTTTTTCTAATACTGTTTCTGGTTTATGTTTGTACCATTTGTCTGCGTATTCGAAATTCAATTTTTTGCACAGTTCCCAGGGTATTGCTTTCCCCACACGGTCATGTCTGTTCTTGTACTTTGGGGGCAAGTTTGCTACATTCACTTATTATATGATATACTATTCTCTTGTGAGTCTTATGAAGCGTCCATCTTTTCTTTTCTTGTCGTTTTGTGTCCAGTTCTAATGCTTCCTGCGTTGTTCGTTGGGACGTAGTCTCTTGCTGCGGTGATCAGCCTTTCTGTGTTCTGGTTTATGTATTTCTCCAGCTCTTTTTTAGTGTCGTTCACACAGTCTTCTATATTTACTAGTCCTCTTCCCCCTTCGTTTCTCTTCATGTAGAGTCTGTCTGTATCGTCTTTTGGATGTAGTGCGTTGTGCATGGTCATTAACTTTCTAGTCTTCTGGTGAAGGTGCCTGATTTTTTCTTTAGTCCAGCTTATGGATTGTTCAAAGTATCTTATTAGTTATACATGTATTTATTCCTTTGGTACGATTTCTGTTATATAATATTGTTTCTAAGAGCTTTCTTGTTCTTTTCATGTATTCTTTTCTAATTTTTTCTTTCATTCCTGTTGATTTGATTATGTCTTCTTCCAAAACTCCCAAATATTTATAGCTGTCTTGTTCGCCTAGCGCCCTCATTTTGTCTTGATTGGGTAGTACCATGCCCTCAGTCGTCTCCAGCTTTCCTTTTTTAATTTCAAGCAATGCACACTTTTCTATTCCGAATTCTATTTGAATGTCGTGGCTGAAGATTCTGGTCGTATTTATCAGCTTTTCCAGTTCCTTTTTGCTTTTTGCAAATAGTTTCAGGTTGTCCATGTACATGAGATGGTTTATTATTTGTTCTGTGCCTGTGAACTTGTATCTGGCATCACATTTCCTGAGTATGTAGTTAAGTGGCATCATGGCTATTATAAACAGTAGTGGTGATAGGGAGTCTCCTTGAAAAATGCCTCTCTGTATTTTTATCTCCGTCAAGTGTTGTCCTCCAGCTGTCAGTTCTAATCTCCATGTTCTTATTGTTTTCATGATAAGATTAATAATCCTGTCGGGCATCTTGTACATTTTTAAGCATTCAATTATCTATGCTTGAGGGATTCTGTCATACGTTTCCTGTAGTCAGTGTCTGCCATAGGTATGTTTTTTTATTGCTTTTAACTTCTTCAGGATCTTTTTATCTATCTATAACAAATAGTGCATCCCTCTTTTCTCCTTTTCTGGCATCCTTTTTATTTCTCGGGAAGTAGCTCACGGCTGTTCAGGGAATGGTAAATTTGCTCTCTCAGTTGCTCCGTTAGGATTTTCTACATTGTTGGTAAACATGTTATTGGTCTGTAATTGCTTGGTGTCGTTCCCTTCTTGGCATCTTTTTGTATGAGTGCTGTTTTTCCTTTAGTCATCCACTCTGGTACGTCTGTTTTATGGATACATCCTCTGAGTTTCTGTGCTAGCCTTGCTTGTGAGGTCGTGAATTTTTTCAACCAGTACACATATATTCCATCGTGACCTGGTGCTTTCTAGAAAATATTTGGTCTTGGGTCGGGAGATAATAATTTTACTTTTTGTTTGAGTTGAACGTAATTGAAATAAAAAATGAAAAGAAAGTAACTAGTTACGTGACAGAAAAAAGTTTCTGTTATTTTTTAATCTTGACCGAACGTTTAATAACTTAGCATCAATTCATCTGCCAAACATGGGAGGGAGATTTATCCTCTTTTTTATTATCATTTAAGAGTATACTAGAAAACTTATTATATCTAATTAGGTAACACACACACACACACACATATATATATATATATATATATATATATATATATATATATATATATATATATATATATATATATATATAAATTCCCGAAACAGTTTTTCATGGTAAACAACTGATGATCCCTTAAAATAGTGTAAGAAACAAACTAATATAATAACTGTAAAAAATAAATTGACCTACATGAGTGATTTTCCACTGAAAGACTTGGGACTATAAGTTCTTTTTTTTTTTTTAATATAGTTTTAATCGTTCATAAACTTCCGAGACTATATATATATATATATATATATGAGAAAAGAAGGATGAGAGTAATTGTTGTGAGGTACAAATCACCCCTATTGAAGAACTAATGGAAGCAACCATCTATAATAAATACCATGGTTGCAAAGACTCAAACAGATGACATTCCTATCATGTGAGTGTCCACGTGTGGTATCTGTTCCAATGGATACTACACCCTATAGACCGGTGTTGTCTTGGCCTTCGGGGCATGATTCCGCCGGTCTATGGGTCTGTCCTGTGCAGTTCTAGGAGGTCCACCCTCCCAGGCTTTGCCTCTCCTCTTTGGGGAGGAGTAAGTTGATAGCTTACTGCCTGAGGCGCCCCTACCGGGGAATGCCGACGGGGCTGTCCAGGCAATTTTTAATGCCTAAAGCGCTCACGTTCTCGGGCGCTGGTTTTTCAAATCCCACTTTCCGACCTTGTGTCACATACTCCTATAGTGGGTAGGTGTTAAATATCGAGGACATTCCTATCATGTGAGTGTCCACGTGTGGTATCTGATCCGATGGATACTACACCCTATAGACCGGCGTTGTCTTGGCCTTCGGGGCATGATTCCGCCGGTCTATGGGTCTGTCCTGTGCAGTTCTAGGAGGTCCACCCTCCCAGGCTTTGCCTCTCCTCTTTGGGGAGGAGTAAGTTGATAGCTTACTGCCTGAGGCGCCCCTACCGGGGAATGCCGACGGGGCTGTCCAGGCAATTTTTAATGGCTAAAGCGCTCACGTTCTCGGGCGCTGGCTTTTCAAATCCCACTTTCCGACCTTGTGTCACATACTCCTATAGTGGGTAGGTGTTAAATATCGAGGACATTCCTATTATGTGAGTGTCCACGTGTGGTATCTGTTCCGATGGATACTACACCCTATAGACCGGTGTTGTCTTGGCCTTCGGGGCATGATTCTGCCGGTCTATGGGTCTGTCCTGTGCAGTTCTAGGAGGTCCACCCTCCCAGGCTTTGCCTCTCCTCTTTGGGGAGGAGTAAGTTGATAGCTTACTGTCTGAGGCGCCCCTACCGGGGAATGCCGACGGGGCTGTCCAGGCAATTTTTAATGGCTAAAGCGCTCATGTTCTCGGGCGCTGGCTTTTCAAATCCCACTTTCCGACCTTGTGTCACATACTCCTATAGTGGGTAGGTGTTAAATATCGAGGACATTCCTATCGTGTGAGTGTCCACGTGTGGTATCTGTTCCGATGGATACTACACCCTATAGACCGGTGTTGTCTTGGCCTTCGGGGCATGATTCCGCCGGACTATGGGTCTGTCCTGTGCAGTTCTAGGAGGTCCACCCTCCCAGGCTTTGCCTCTCCTCTTTGGGGAGGAGTAAGTTGATAGCTTACTGCCTGAGGCGCCCCTACCGGGGAATGCCGACGGGGCTGTCCAGGCAATTTTTAATGCCTAAAGCGCTCACGTTCTCGGGCGCTGGCTTTTCAAATCCCACTTTCCGACCTTGTGTCACATACTCCTAACGTGGGTAGGTGTTAAATATCGAGGACATTCCTATCGTGTGAGTGTCCACGTGTGGTATCTGTTCCGATGGATACTACACCCTATAGACCGGTGTTGTCTTGGCCTTCGGGGCATGATTCCGCCGGTCTATGGGTCTGTCCTGTGCAGTTCTAGGAGGTCCACCCTCCCAGGCTTTGCCTCTCCTCTTTGGGGAGGAGTAAGTTGATAGCTTACTGCCTGGGGCGCCCCTACCGGGGAATGCCGACGGGGCTGTCCAGGCAATTTTTAATGGCTAAAGCGCTCACGTTCTTGGGCGCTGGCTTTTCAAATCCCACTTTCCGACCTTGTGTCACATACTCCTATAGTGGGTAGGTGTTAAATATCGAGGACATTTCTATCGTGTGAGTGTCCACGTGTGGTATCTGTTCCGATGGATACTACACCCTATAGACCGGTGTTGTCTTGGCCTTCGGGGCATGATTCCGCCGGTCTATGGGTCTGTCCTGTGCAGTTCTAGGAGGTCCACCCTCCCAGGCTTTGCCTCTCCTTTTGGGGAGGAGTAAGTTGATAGCTTACTGCCTGAGGCGCCCCTACCGGGGAATGCCGACGGGGCTGTCCAGGCAATTTTTAATGGCTAAAGCGCTCACGTTCTCGGGCGCTGGCTTTTCAAATCCCACTTTCCGACCTTGTGTCACATACTCCTATAGTGGGTAGGTGTTAAATATCGAGGACATTCCTATTTTGTGAGTGTCCACGTGTGGTATCTGTTCCGATGGATACTACACCCTATAGACCGGTGTTGTCTTGGCCTTCGGGGCATGATTCCGCCGGTCTATGGGTCTGTCCTGTGCAGTTCTAGGAGGTCCACCCTCCCAAGCTTTGCCTCTCCTCTTTGGGGAGGAGTAAGTTGATAGCTTACTGCCTGAGGCGCCCCTACCGGGGAATGCCGACGGGGTTGTCCAGGCAATTTTTAATGGCTAAAGCGCTCACATTCTCGGGCGCTGGCTTTTCAAATCCCACTTTCCGACCTTGTGTCACATACTCCTATAGTGGGTAGGTGTTAAATATCGAGGACATTCCTATTTTGTGAGTGTCCACGTGTGGTATCTGTTCCGATGGATACTACACCCTATAGACCGGTGTTGTCTTGGCCTTCGGGGCATGATTCCGCCGGTCTATGGGTCTGTCCTGTGCAGTTCTAGGAGGTCCACACTCCCAGGCTTTGCCTCTCCTCTTTGGGGAGGAGTAAGTTGATAGCTTACTGCCTGAGGCGCCCCTACCGGGGAATGCCGACGGGGCTGTCCAGGCAATTTTTAATGGCTAAAGCGCTCACGTTCTCGGGCGCTGGCTTTTCAAATCCCACTTTCCGACCTTGTGTCACATACTCCTATAGTGGGTAGGTGTTAAATATCGAGGACATTCCTATTCATGTTTTACCGCATGGTAGGAATCCGGTCATCTCTTACCACATTTAGTGGCATTACTGTACTGCTATGAATAAATACATTGTATATTTTAACCTGTCACAATTTGTGGTTGTTATCTTTGTGACCCCTAGCACGGGTCTACAACAGTAATCCGACGTAATGGGAAATGAAAAAGGAAAAACTAAGAGATATTTTTTATATATTCATCAACGTTTCGTCTTTATTTGTAAAACTTCCTCAGGATGATAATTTTAATAAAAATGTCATGCAAGTACATCGAAATATTGGGGTGACATGATGGGTTAATGAGAAAAGATAGTAGCCGTGACTACTGAGAGCGCTGGACCAAGGTCCGGGCTGAGAGAAGTCAGTGGCAGAGAGTGAAATGAATTTGGATGGCTGAGTGGAAAAGGGGCGGGTACGAGTATTAGTGAATTTGTTCTTAGGGTGGGAGAGAGGGAAGGGGTGCTGAGGTTTTTGTCGTGGTGAGGTGTAGCATGGATTTTGAGAGGCTGGGGAAAGAAGAGGGAAGAAGAGAACTCTGTGTCTTTGGTCTGTAGGTAGTATCATAGTTTTAGAAAAAATATTTGAAGATAATTTAAAAGTAGGCGGGGTACGTGGGTAAGAGTGTGAAAGAAGTAGTCGAAAGGGTGAGATGGGTGAGGGGGGAGTGGGGAGATTTAGTTGTGGTTAGGTGTGACATTTTTGGAGTGTAGGAGTATTGACCAGCTGGCTATGTCAGGAATGTGTGGATATAAGTGAGTTAGAATGAAAGTGTTGAAATATGCTGTGAACATGACAATGAGGGAAGGAAAAAGAAAGAGAAAGAGAAAAGTGATATTAATTTTGACGAGAAATAGGTGAAGTGTAGTTTTGTGCAGGCAGTGTTGATGGTTTTAAATTAAATTGAGGGCAAATATATTTGTGAGGATGTCTAGATTGTGTTAATTGGTGAGGCTGTTATCATAACAAAGCTCGGTGAAGACTACTGGAAACAGCACTAATCACAGCCTCCAACACCATCAGACAACGAAATGGCTTCTACAATGTATCCCCCTTAATAAGCAAACTTATCCTGACCGAACAAAAACTAAACCTTGATCATGGCTAACCTTTCTTCTTATTGTTCTCAATTGTACTTATATACAAGTCCTCGCACACACACTCATGCACAAACTCCTCCTCACATACATTTTCATTCACTACGAATCTAAACCACAAATAACAGCCTTACCAATGAACACAATCGAGACATCCTCACAAATATTTAGATATTTAAACCCCTTTTGCCCTCAATTTAATTTCAAACCATCATCACTACCTGCACAAAACTACATTTCACCTATCTTGGAAGATCTGGTGTATTTCCCCTCTGAGATGTTACGCAAGAGCATCCAGCAGAAGTCTACCATCATGCCAGAGTTCCATTTGCCTTGATAGTTGCTCTCCATCTCCGTAATCTCTTAGTGGAATATCTCTCCATTCTCATTACTCACTGCTCTAAGGCTTGGCGGGAAGAAGTTGAGGTGGGAATGGAGAAAATGAATATTGAGTGACTTTCAGCATCACATATACTTGTAAGACTTCAACAACTTCTCAATACAGGCTTGGTAATCTGGTATGCGTGTGTAACTAAGGAAGCCACTACAGACTGACTTGAATACTTCCCATGCTCTCATTTCCTTTAAGTTAAGAAGCTCCTCAAATTCAGTATCCTTCGGCACTTCTCGGATCTGAGGTCCGACAAAGATGCCCTCTTTGAGCTTAGCAGCACTTTTTTTTAAATTTTTATTTATTTATTTACTTTTGTATGTGTGATACAAACATGGACATGAATAAGGTGTTTCTTCCTCTTCTTCACATCAAGCTTGATTTGATGAAGAATTTCGTGAAGGCGTTGGACAAAAAAAATATTGTCTTCCAACACTTGTCTACTGTGTTCCCAGGTCTTAGTGCTGCTAAGCTCAAAGAGGTCATCTTTGTCGGACCTCAGATCCGAGAAGTGCCGAAGGATACTGATTTTGAGGAGCTTCTTAACTTAAAGGAAATGAGAGCATGGGAATGAGAGAAACACTATCCCTGTGACAGGATCACAGGTAAACCAAGCCTGGGCCTGGTGTTGCCACACACACCAAACAATGATAAATCTCTATAAATACAAATACACGCCGTGGGACTCAGAAGAGACATCTGAGTTTGATGATGAGCAGGTGCTCCCTCGATGGGGGACCCGGTCCGCAATACTGCGAATGTATGCCCCTTTAATTTCAGTAACAAGACCACGGACAAAAGACAGATAAGTAACCCATCAAATTCCAGGTATGACAAGGACACGGACCAAACACAAGAAAGCAAGAATGAAAAGAACAGACTGAAAAGCCATAGAAAGAAATGGACCACAAAAGAGAACAAACTGGTAATCGAATGCTACTACAAAACTTGCATTTGCGATTAGTTTTTGAGATGTCAACTTTTCTTTTGAACGCCTTGATAATTATTAAAAAAATTGAATTGCTGCAAAAGTGAATTGAAAATACTGTTGCGGGCAGTTTAGGTCAGGTGTGTGTGTGTGGGTGCTTTTGAAGGATTTTAAGAAAACCATAAAATTATTTAAATGAAATATTTTATATATAAAGAATAAAGTTAGCATATGTTATTGTTTCAAATAAAACAATATTTTTTATTGCGTGTATGTGTTTTTAAGAAAGAAAATCAACAAGATAAAATAATTTGTATGAAGGGAAAGCTAAGCATATGTTCTGGTAGCCAGTCTAAAAGAATGAACAGTTTGATTGGTGTTTACATTTTTAAATTACGGGGGGGGTGAGAGAGCTTTTGACCGGTGAAGTCTACGGATATAATGAATGAAAAATATAGGTTACTAACATGCGAATTGGGTAATTTATTAAGTAATGCTATTACACCAAGTTAATATGAATGGTTTTAAATGCGGGTGTGAAGTCTGGGGAGAAGACATGTGTTGCGTTTTACTTTGTTGGGATTGTGAATGAAAACAGGGCCTGGAAGGCAGAGTACATTTATAGGAAGTAGTCAGAGATTGTAATTTGTTGTGCACTGGAGATATTGCCCTAAGACCAAGACCAAGATAGTAGGGGATGAAAGAAACTGGATTGCTTCCAAACCCCATGTGTGGAGATCCCGAGTGGATGGCGATGGAGCGATGATTTGTGTATGCATCCAATTGGGTTGAGTTGATGCATCGCCTAGACTTCAGTAGTCCCCTGTTTCTAGTGTATGATATCTCATGGAATAACTCTGGATCGATTACACCACTGCCACTCACACTCAAGTTGAGAGGGAAGTGTTTTTAATTGCTCACCTAATCAGAGGCCTCATCTGGATAAATAAGCGTCATGAATTGTGTATAGGAGAGTTAGGAAAAGTTATAAAGGAAAGTGTTACTTTTCGCAATTCACGTTCTGTAATGAGGTGATATTAATTGTGGTGAACACTAATTTTCCTTGCACATGTGTTCCCAAAGTAAACTAAAGCACCCTCCTGGCCTGTCATATTCATGTTGTTTTAGAGATCTGGGTTTAACTGTTCAAATTGTAGAAAAGATTTTTTTTTGAGAAATTGTAAAATAGTAGAATTATTGAAAAAAACTTTTTGAAGAGTGCCTGCAAGTGTGTAGAGGATAATTTGGCGGTTGAGAAATTTTAATATTATAGAATTATGGAAACGTTTGAAGGAGAATTCCTGCGAGTGCGCAGAAAATATTTGGGCTGTCGAGAATGTTAAAGTAATAGAATTATAGAAAAGCCTGTGGGAGAGTTTCTTTAAGTGTGCAAAAAATATTAGGGCTGTTCAAAAATTCTGAACTTGTAAAATTATAGAGAAAGCCACTGGGATAGTTCTTACAAGTTTGCAGAAGATATCTGTTCTGTTGAGCAATTCTTAAATGGTAGATTCATGGGCAAAATATAGGGTGGGTTCCTGCAGGTGTGTAGAAGGGATTTGGGTTGTTGAGACATTTTAAATTCGTAGAATTAGCGAAAAGGTTATTGGAGAGTTCCTGCGAGTTTACAGAAGATATTTGTACGATTAAGAAATTTTAAAATAGTATAAATAGGGAAAAAATTTTAAGATATTGTCCTTGGCAGGAACGTAAGAGATACACGGATCATTCCAGGCAAACGCGTGGACGTTAGCTAACCGTTAATATATATATATATATATATATATATATATATATATATATATATATATATATATATATATATATATATATATATATAAGGTTAATACAACAAAAGATATAAGTGGCAACTAATATCTTTAATGAGTGAGCATCCGGGTAAAACTGAAGCTCTATATACTGGATAGAGCATTAATAGCACTAGTTAAAGTGAAAGAATAAAATAAGGTGCGAATCAAATTTATTAGCATTCAATGTTCAAGCAAAGTACTTTAAAGCCCTTAACTCATGAGTTTTCAATGAAAAACTTTTCCTCAGACGACCATTACCGCAATGGCATTACTGCAGGTAATAAAATTAAACTGTGAAAATATATTTAAAAAATGTTACATGGAAATACATAAATGTATATAAAACATTAAATATATCGGCCCCAAAATAGTTTTTTGCTAAACTTTTACCGTTCATCCAAGTCATAAAGTTTTAAACAGCTTCAAGAAAGATATCAAATAGGTTGATTAAAAAACAATCCAGGTGGTGAATGGTATTCAAAAAACGTTATCCAGGCGGGAAATTTGTTTGCTATCGATGCAGTATACGACAGTAAAAAGCGTATCTAAGGTGTATGCAAATTAACAAAACGATAGAAAAAACTAAATCATATGAAAATTTCAGAAAAAAACTCACTTGGTGTTGAATATTATAATGTCCAAATTCAGGGTTCTTATGAGTTGATATAAGTTCTGCTAATCATAACTTCCTGGTTAGATGCAAACTCCGCTAAAGCCAATTCGAATAAAATTAAACTGACCTGATGTATTCGGCCATTTTTCTTCCGGGTCCGAGGAAGTTAATCCAGTGAAAAAAATTTTACATTCGAAGGTAATCAAGCTCCCGCAAGCCCTATTGATAGCATAACGAGTCCAACAGAAATTTTTCTTCTCGGTAAGACAGCCGTGCAAAAAGTAGTTCAATGTCTACTAATTAAAATCGTGTATACAAACGGATGTTAAATGTCTGCGTTAACAACGAAAACGCCATCTTATAGTTACGGATGTGTAAATTCAGCTATATGTACACCGGATGCTATATGTCTGGGTCAAGATTCGCACCTTATTTTATTCTTTCACTTTATCTAGTGCTATATATATATATATATATATATATATATATATATATATATATATATATATATATATATATATATATATATATATATATACTATGGAATTAGTTTACCTGGGAGTAGATGTGCTTCAATGCCAGGAAGATGTGCGTAAGCTGAAAATGTAAGGTGTCCCTCTCTGTTTGTTTAAAAGAGGAAGAAATATATTAATCAATTGTACATTATTAATGAAAGAGCGGCAAAAGAGAAGTTGAAAATTGGTAGTTTCAGGTAAGATAATAATAATGATGATGATGATGATGATGATGATGATGATGATGATGATGATGGGTGTTAGAGAACTTATGCCACATTAAACAGTAGATTCATAATTAAATTAAATGAGAGAGACCCAATCCAATTCAGATCCCAACGATGTATGATCTTGAGATGGTAGATGCCACTTGAAGATTACCTGAACCTTCTCATTTTACAACTGAAGTGAATTAAAAAGTAAAAGCAAAAAAAGAAAAGAAAAAACAAAAAGAAAACATTTTAAAAAACATGTTTTGCATGTGAATGGTTTCACGGCCATAAGTGACGACTAGTAAAAGTTTAAAGAAAAAAAGGATGTTTTTAAAACAACAAAAAAGCAACTATGCATGTGCATGATTCTACAGCCGTAAATAAGGTCCAGTAAAATAAAACGGAAATAACAAAAATAAGAATAAATAGACCCTATTGTTTAAAAAGAAAAGAATGAAGGACAAAAATGAACCACTGCAGACAAGAAGAAAAGTAAATAATTTTAAGAAAGATGATGCATGCTTAAACAAACATTACATCCATTGGCTTTTATTGATAAACTGAACCTTTTTTCTCTTCTCCTCTGGTTTTTCTGAGGTGATTTTGTTTGTTCTTTTTCAGCAAGACTGAGTGAAATGTTGCAAGAGGCAGAAGTTCACACATGGGGATGAGCAGGGATGTAAACATGCACTAAGTTGCATGTTTTGTTGGTGCATGCGAATGGCAGACATTACAGATGATAGCTACTCTGTCAATAAAAATCGGGACACCAAGGAGTTTGAAAATATATCTGATTTTGTATTTTTGGCCGCACAGAATCTTATTTCTCTTTGAAATAAAGTAGGTGCCTCATAAAAGCAGGGAATCATGCTGAGATCAAAAAGTACTGTTCGTTGATGGGCTCGGTGATAAACCCCATTTGTGTGGACTGTATGGGATTTGTCTCTACTGGATATCTGTGGCAGTCAGCTTCTGGATGGGTGAAAGTGACAACTGCGAAAGACTAGAATTCAAGATGTCTCTGTCAAGAAGAAAAGAGTCCATGATAAAGGTGAAAGGAAAGAGACCTGACCCTCTGGGCATGACACAGGCAGTTTGGTATTGTGACGTCTGGCGATCAACTGGAGCTGTGTGTCTCTTTATGCAAGGTAGGGCCCATTTGGGCCTTTAGTCAAAGGATTGAGTTCATTGAACTTATGTTAGATTTGGTCGGGCAAATATCTCTGTTAAAAGTCTGCTATTCAACCGGGGAACACGATTTTCATTTGTAACCTCCAACAAATAAACCTTTTTAATAAACTGAACTTATTGCCTTACTTGGAATGATAATTATTGGTTACAGCACTGATTTAGTCGAACAACAACTTTGGGCAAGCACAACGAGTAAGGGATATCGCGGTAAGTGCAGTTAAGGCACTGATGCATGTTCACACATGGACGGGCTCGGTATCTATATCCGTAATACTAGACTTGACAAATTAGTCTAAAATCTGAATATGAGGTCTACATCTGAGTACGGTTAAGCTTACAACACAGCGTTAGTTATCTGTATGCCCTCAATCGTTCTCCTTCGACCCATAGCTGTACCCTACTCGACTATGCCTCAAATAGTATAGACGCAGCACTGATTTGAACGCCTAAATCCATATATGTGTGGGCTTTAATTCCCACTACAGAGATTGACTTGGTTTCTCAGGCGATCCAGGCTCAGCTCGAAACAGCAAATGTTACTTTTCGATAGTACATTCCCTTTAACAAACCTTCACTTTTCCGACTGACTCTCAGATCATGAGGACCAACATGCTGATCACCTTTTCATAATAATTGATATCACGTTAAATCTCTAAAATTAAACCAACATTTTATTGTGCAAAACAACGAGATACTATCAACATGCTGACAGGGAATCCCTTAGAGATCTCATAAGAGATTCGCCTGGTTTCAAAACGTTTTCTCTCTCTACTGAACAGTACGCAATTACGTAACTGAATGGCACATAAACATTTGTCCAGACGTGATAATTCCATAGTAAACCCTACTCTCCCCAATGGTTCACTTCGCCCTGTGTAGCTGCTGTTTTGGGTAGACAGCAATTATTCCGCCGATTCAACTACTATAAGTTAGATACAAATAAACAAAAAATTAAATAATCACGAAACTACTGTAAGAGTGTAATAGCCGCAGCTAAGAGAGATATACTGAATTAACCAGAAAATGCACTGAGTAGCTGAAATAAGGAACTTTATTGTGAAATGTCTCGCAATTCTATAATAGTGTGGTAAACAATGGTCAATTAATAATTCATTCACTATCCACCCACCATGATGTCGCTTGCACGGTAGCGGATAAGGCTTAACTGCTTGTCCAGCTGTTCACTTTAAACTTGAACTCCATAAACTACCCTCTCGCTAATTTCCAACTACTACGGACAGAAACAACACTCGCAGGTCTGATTGTCACCCCTTTTCATGTCCTGTTTTTTTAAAAAAACATGACACCTGCAAAGCATGTGAACCAGATCCTATTCTTGCTATAACTCCTCTCCAAGCTCTATAACAAATGCATTGCGAAATCGTACTTCCCTTGTAGCTGGAAAATTGCGTCTGTGTTGCCAGTTGTAAAGAACTCTGGTGAAAAGAACTGACCGAAAAAAATATCTGCCCATAAATCACCTTACGCCCTTCGCAAACATCTTTGAATCTTTTATCAAACACGCGATAGTCCGTCACCTTAAAAATGATAAACTTATTTCTGACAAACAGTATGGATTTAGGCAATCCAACTCTACTGCAGATATATTAACGGTCATCTTTGAACGCATATACCATACACGGAATAAAGCAGGTGCAGCTAGGGCGGTAGAGCTTAACATATTCAAGGCCTTTGATAAGGTCCGTCATGAATCTCTTCTCATGAAAATTAATTCGTACGCTATTACTGGACGAATATTTAATAAAATCAGATCCTTCTTAGCTAAAAGAAAGATTCAGGTCGTCCTCGATGGCCGTACATCTAAACATCACATTATTGCGGGTGTGCTTCAGGGGTCTATACTTGGACTTTTATTATTCCTGATCTTAATAAATGACCTCCCTGATTCAATCACGTCCAATATGGGTATATTTGCCGATGACACCACGTTTTATTATAGAAACGCGGGTACATCGAACACACATATCAAAGGCAATGGCTTAACCCTTAGTCTGTAGTAAAATAAGGCATAAAAGGATGGTTATATTTAATGCTAACAAGAAAGAGCTCATTTTCTTTACCAATTATAAAGACCTTTCCAGCTACCGAATACAATAACTGATAGCACGCTTTCCAAGAGCCCAATGTTCAGACACGTTAGTATAACATTCACCAGCAACATGAATTTAAATAAATACACAGAAGATACTGCCAAGCTTAACGCAAAGAAAGTGAACTTATCATACTTGCGAGTATCCTATATCTCTATAAAGAAACCATTCGCCCGTGCGTTGAGTTTTGTTGCCACATCTGGGCTAGTGCACTAACCATTAGTCTCTCCCTCTGAGACATTTGTAAACTAATAGATCTCGCGTTGTGTACCAAGCTCAAGCCTTAGTTCTATTGTCGCAATATTGCATCCCTGTCCTTGTTTTACAAGTACTTCCACGGAAACTTTCTACTGTAATAGCTTATTTTCCTCGAACTGCTTGTCATTGAAATTACCTCCCTGCTCCATGTTTCCTCGACTGAAATTCAAAAAAGTAAATGCAATGTGAAAGAACATCTTGCTGCCAAACTCAGCACTTAGGATGCCCACTGTATATCTTACCCCTAATCAGAGTAACACATCATGTCTCAGTAGCAATGTGTCTTATTTGGGGCGAATAACTTAAAAGAATTACAATTGTAAAATTAATTGATTTTGAAAATCAATTCATTTTTACAATTCATTTAATAATTACAAATATAAATTTGACTTTTTTTTTCTAAGCACATTTCCTCACTTTAGTATAGAGATATTTAGTTGTTAAAAATCTAAGTCGTATGATCTGGCTCTTAAATTTGAAATCTCTGAAGTACTTATAAAAATTAAAACTAATTCACCTGAATCTTAATTTTTTTATCTTGTCCCACAAAAGGAAATACAAATATATCCAATTTAAAGTAAATTTTAACAGATTCGGATACATATAAATAAACTCTCCACCCATTACGTATAAAAATCATTAATGTTGTTATAATGGTTCAATGATAATAACAATTATAAACACTGACAGAAGTATAGCTTAACATAAGAATAACCTCAACATATTTACAATGTATACTTATGCTTTAACCTACTTTAATACATGAACACATAGTTAAATTGGAATCAATGGACAATAGTTTTTCTTGATATATGAGTGAATTATTATACTATGATCTCTTATATCTTATTACGTGTAGATGACCCAAACGTTATTCTATTTAAATTTAAATGATTATATCAATATAACCTGGACACTACATTTCTGATCCCTTAAATTGCCTCTCTTACATGTTGAGCGAGGTTATTTTATCTTTAATTTATTTACTTGATTTATTATCGTGTTTTTATTTGGATTACGTAATTTATATAAATTAGATAAATAGAATAAAGTTACGTAAATAGAATAAGGTTTAATAAGCTACCTTAAAATAATTTTACATGTATAGAATAATATAGGTTTTATAATATAAACTGTAAAGTTAAAACATTACACACATGTCTACCTTTCATAGATAATATATGAAGTTATTAAGAGTAATGATAGCAATAGTTTTAAATACATTTTACTATATGTTAATACGAATGATTCAAAATATTTTTTTTTAAAATAAACATTTTACTAATAACTACTAATTATCTCCTTTTGATCTTATTAATTATGGATTAATAATGGACAAGGAAAAATGACACATTAGAATAACCTCCTTTTTTGTAACTCTTTCAAATAATTTATTTTAAAGTTAACGATTTTTTTCTGCTTAAGATGAAGATATCTCCTTTGTATTCTACTGATAAAATCTTTTTTTGAATTAAAAAAAATATTTATTTCATAGATTCAACATGTGGCAAGTAATTTATCCGTCTATGTTTTATTGAAAAATGTTTTACATTTTCTGATGCGAAGTTTTATTTATTTTTTATTATTTAAATTTTTCTCATAAATATAAAACTGATGAAATTTGAATTTTATAAAATATAAATTCTAAGAATAAATTGCGGTTGAAACAATTGTAAAACATATTTATATGACATTATTTACGGATAAGCTAATATTTATATATATATATATATATATATATATATATATATATATATATATATATATATTCAGATATATGTTGTTTGATATATAAGTTGTAATATTCTACAAAAAATTAGTTATAATGTTCGAACAAATTTTATTTCAAACAATCATCAGTACTAGCACAGAAAACGCATTTGTTAATCTTTCATTTTTTTTTTTTTTTGTTTAAATGGTCAAGGCGAGTATCGCAGCGTAATACACTTATTTGTTTGGGAATAATGCAAATAAACTATGGTATATATTAAAAATCTGTACAATGAAGTATGTCTATCTAAAACCACGCTGTAATTGGGTTAGATAATCCAAAATGGGCCGAATATCGGTTAATGATTATGCTATAGCTAGTGGCAGGCCAGCAGGCGTTTCAGATGACTAGAATATTCAATATGGACAGACAATTAGAGATGTCAGAAAGGGTCAACATCCGTGATTTGGATGATATTTTGGAATAACCTATAGCTCTAATTATTCTATATCTCAAATGGAATATTTATCATCTTGCCCCACCGATTTGTGGCGAGGTTTCTGTCCCCAGCGAAAAAAGACGCTCGTTTTTAATCTAAATTATCAAATCTGACTATCTTGGATTAGTTGAGTTCGCCTTTTAAACATTGTGTTTTGACGGAGGACGACACCACACTATCAAAGATACATCACTGAGGCCTAATCAGTAGTCATCACAGTGGCGTCGTGCTGCTGAAAAAAACATAGAACAAAAATGAGGTATGGCACCATTCATAAACAAGAAATCATTTTCTCTGTTTTTTAGATGCAGAAAAGAAATAATAACCTACAATTTCTAGGAAAAGAAAACAACGAGCAGTGCCGAATATTGTAGCCAACTTGTCGCTGAATGTGAAGGAAAGAAGCGCAAGTCCCCAAACATGCCACTCTGGTTTCTGATTGATAAGACACCAATCCATTCTGCAGGCATTTCACAAAAATCTATGGTAAAATATGGCTTCACTAGTCGCCATCCTCCCTGCAGCTCTGACATTGCTCCAAGCGAGTTATTATTGTTTAATTGTATGCAAAAACATTCGTGATATTATCGTTTGTCAACGGCAGATGATTTGAAGGAATTTGCTATGAATTATTTATCCTGACTGATTTTGCTGTTTCAGTAAAACGTTCAGATGAATATATATATATATATATATATATATATATATATATATATATATATATATATATATATATATATATATATATAAAAGTGAACGTGTGTGTCTTCGGCTGTATATTTTCTTATCGAGTCTTTGAAAATATCTATCTATCTATCTATCTATCTATCTATCTATATATATATATATCTAGCTATCTATCTATCTATCCACCTCTCCTTCTCCCCCCCATCTCTCTCTTTCTCTCTCTCTCTCTCTCTCTCTCTCTCTCTCTATATATATATATATATATATATATATATATATATATATATATATATATATATATATGAATACAGAGAGAGAGAGAGAGAGAGAGAGAGAGAAAGAGAGAGATGGGGGGAGAAGGAGAGGTGGATAGATAGATAGATAGATAGATAGATAGATAGATAGATAGATAGATAGATAGATAGATAGATAGATAGATATGTTGTGTATATTGGCACACGTGAGTGTGGCAACGGTCGAACCAATATGCCGGGTGGGCAAGTATAAAAAATCTGCCCATAAGATCATAGAATGGTAAATAAGTGAGAGTGATAAAAATACTATTTTATTACATCGTAAACTCTTGTGACTGAGCACCGATTGTTCCGAATTCCCCTGGCTAACTCTACCCTATCTTATGTTCAACAATATATCGTCCATCCCTATTCCTTTAGAATGGATAACGTATGTATTTTCATACAGTGGCTATTGGTTTACATTTCAAGAAATAGCTTTAACCAGTCCGTAAAGGTAAAAATCCAAAAATATCGACTTAAATGAAAAAACTTATAAATAAAATGTCTCTACTAATAACAATTTTAATGTCAATCACTATCGAACTGTTAGATAGAACATGTATCACCAACACACACATACACACATATGTGAATTTAAATGGCTACGGGGCAAGAATTATAATGGCTACTGTGGAGAATTTGAACGGCTACTGGGGAGAATTTGAAGATCTCCTGAGGATAATTCGAATGCCTACAGGGGAGAAATACAAATGCCTACTAGACACTACCTTTGAGTGTATTCAGTCTCTTTGTACAGGGGGTTGTCAAAACAACATAACATGCTTCACCCTACAAGTAAACCCTAACTAAATATTCAAAATAACATAGTATTCGAAGCCCAAATAAGATCCCCTAGACACGGCTATAAACAGACTTATGCGAGGAATGGTACACCTTCTCTTAGTGGTATTACCTCAAGTAACAGCACTTAGCTGGATACTCCTCCAGACAAGATAAATGTTTTATAGAATCCTGTTAGACCAAGAGAAGACCACATAAATATAAACTATAACATAGATAAGTAGTCAATTGGCGATTGGTAATTTGGTGTCTTGTACTGCTTTACTAATTCACTATTTGATAGGTAGAGGATATCTATGTATCTTATAGAGAATGCAGGTGTAAGCCCTAGCTTAAAGACCCCTGAGAGCTAGCCGAAGTAAAATTAATATATATATATATATATATATATATATATATATATATATATATATATATATATATATATATATATATATATATATATAGTCTAAAGAAGCTTTGAGGCATTAAAAAAAAAATGTAAAATGCAGTTTAAATTCCCAGACAAACTAACTAAATCCAAGATATTGCAGACTTAACATTCGTTGGAAAATTAATAATGAAAAGATATAAGTAAAAAAAAAAAAAAAAAAGAAAAAAAGAGGGGGGGGTTAATTATCTAAGAGTGAAACAAAAACAGGAGACCTTAAGCGTCTACTATTAACACGGGGATCATCAGCTGTTTACCATGTAACTGTTTCGGAGATTTAAAAACAGGACAGTTATAATATTTATGGCTCTCCAATGGTACTGATTATACGACCATTTCCTATATATATATATATATATATATATATATATATTGTGACGTCCCATGTCAATACCCCGTACGAGTACTTCAAATAATGTCACAAACACACGGGATGGGCACTTCAATTATGTGACGTGCCCTATACAAGGACGATACAAAATAACATTTATATTTTGCCAGAATTTGGCCCGTGAAGAAAGTTCCCCGAATTAAAGGATAAAAGATCAGTTCATCTCGATGAAACCGCGGCACGTCTCTTAAATATGTAACATATAGAGTTTCAAAATAAATAATTTGTATTTTGCTCTCACCTTTTACGATAAGGCATTTTATTGATTTCTTATCAAAATACCCTTACGTACTATATATATATATATATATATATATATATATATATATATATATATATATATATATATATATATATATATATATATTACTATTTCATGTATCCACATAAAATTTTATAAGGAGATATAACTTTTTTCATGCATCAGTTTTCAGTATTTACTTCAACAGTGCTCGATACGTAAGTAGAGCTAGGTAGTATGTTATGAAAATATATTTATCGCAATTAAGCTACGCGGGGGGAATCTTCACGCTAAAATGCATGGAGTTAGTTTTGTCGGGTGTTTTTATATACACGGCTAGCTTGTTAACCAATCAGATTCTTTGTAGTTCTCTAAGTCAATCGTTGGGCTTCTCACGAACAAAGGTCCGGTTAGTTTTTTTAAATTTTATTTCCTGTTCTATTGTTCTGTTTTCTATAGAGTGGTATATAGCATGTGTCTTTGTTTATATATAATAGGGTGAACTTATTTTAACATGTGGTTCCTTGTATTTCTATTTTAGGTTTTAGTTTAGTTTTTTTTACTTATTTGTTTGTTATTTTTGCTGCGATAATAAGAGATTCCAACAAAGTCGAGGGAGAAAACTGCAGGATAATTATACATATGCGTATGAATAAACTAGGCGTAAAAATAGAAGTACTGGCTAACATAAAAACAACTCACTTTGTAGATGTCACGTTAAACTTAAATAAAAATACTTACGAACCATAACTAAAAGATAACGCCTATCCAATATGCGTAAACCAAAAGTCTAATCATCCCCAACAATAAAATACTAAAATAGATAACAAATTACATAATTAAAGTGAAAGATATAGCAAAAATAACACTAATATTAACACAAATATAAACACTACAAATAGAAATAAAAAACCCTAATAGTAATCACCCGAATAGAAATGAAAAAGTTAGCAATGAAGAGAAAAGATGTAACTGCATAAATCGTACACTTTGTCCACTACAAAATAAATGCCTAATCAAAAGTATTGTTAACCAAGCCACAATATTTGCCAAGGAAAGACCGAATAACAAGAAGTACTACGTGGGTATGACCTCCCTAAAATTTAAAACAAGATATTATGACCACAAAAACACATTTAAAAACAAAGAACGTCGAATTAAAACAACACTAGCAAACCACTGTTGAGAGTTCAAAGTAAATGGACGCTCACCAATAATTGAATGGAAAATAATACGACAGGCCAATACATGTAGAAATTTAGACGACCTGTGTAGATTATGTCTGAATGAGAAATTTGAAATCTCAAACTTTAAAGACACTCAAAATGAAGTGAGATAGAAAACAGTTGCCTGCACATAATATTTTTTACATTAGGCTAACAGTACATAAATAAATAAATAAACAAACAAATAAGTTAAAAAAACTAAAATAAACCTAATGACTTAAAAACGAAAACCTCAAATAGAAATACAAAGAGCCACGTGTTTAAATAAGTTGGCCCATTATATTTAGACAACCAAGAAACAGGATATAGACCACCCTATAGAAAACAGAACAATAGAACAGGAAATAGGAAAAAAACTAACCGGACCTTTGGTCGTGAGAAGCCCAACGATTGGCTAAGAGAACAACAAAGAATCTGATTGGTTAACTAGCAGTCGTGTATATAAAAACACCCGGAAAAACTAACTCCATGGACTCTAGCCTGAAGATTCTCTCGGGGATGAAACGCGGAAGCCTCTGTGTAGCTTAATTGCTATAAATATATTTTCATAACTTACTATATATACATATATATATATATATATATATATATATATAATTCCTAAACTGCATCGAGTATATACCTGCTGGACGGTTATCATGCACTGGCCTAATTGTGAAATTCGCATTAAGTAATAGCATACGTGTCCACCAGCAACTTAGGCATGAGTTTAAGAGAGAAATGTCCCATTTGCGATTACTATATTTTACGCCCGGCAATGGTGACTACTCAAAAGTAAAAAAAAAAAGTGCAGATTTTAACAGAAATTCGAGAGAAAAAATAGTAAAAAATAAACAGTTGTTCCAATTGACATAACACGTATAAATATCATTGTCACAACTTACTCTACAAGAATGGCTAAGATCAAAGTGTAGTATCTGTTCCGATGGATACTGCACCCCATAGACTGGTATTGTCTTGGCCTTCGGGGCTTGATTTCCGCGGGTCTATGGGTCTGTCCTGTGCAGTTCTAGGAGGTCAACCCTCCCAGGCTTTGCCTCCCCTCTTTGGGAGGGAGTAAGTTTATTGCTTACTGCCTGAGGCGCCCCTACCGGGAATGCCGACGGGGCTTCCCAGGCGATTTTTAAAATGGCCAGAGTGCTCACCTCTCGGGCGCTGGCTTTTCAAACCCCACTTTCCCGACCCGACCTTGGATACCATCTTACTTGTATGAGTAGGATAAAAACTGGCCTTGTGCCTAACTCCTGGAGAGGAGTAAATAAATACAAGAATATGTGGGTTTCTTGGCCTTTTGGCTAAGATCAAAGTGTAGTATCTGTTCCGGTGGATACTGCACCCCATACTGGTGTTGTGTTTGCCTTCGACTCTTGATTTACGCCAGTCAATGGGTCTGTCCTGTGCAGTTCTGGGAGGTTCAACTTCCCAGGCTTTGCCTCCGCTCTTTGAGGAGGAGTAAGTTTATTGCTTACTGCCTGAGGCGCCCCAATCGGGGAATGCCGACGGGGCTGCCCAGGCAATTCTTAAACCCCACTTGCCCGACCCGACCTTGGGTCACATCTTACTTGTGGGAGTAAGATAAAAACTGGCCTTATGCTTAACTCCTGGAGAGGAGTAAATCAATACTCTACAAGAATGTATTTAGAAAATTATTAACTGTTGTAATGAAATAATCTATACTCTTTTACTTAGGAAAACTAACCAAGTCTAATACCACCAAAGTAACAGTAGCGATGGAATATGCGTATACTCATAATGCCTCTTTACTTTTTACACCGTTTCTTTCGTTGATTTTCATAGTAGATTGTTCGCGGTACTCACTGTTATTTTATTTTTTTAATATTTACGTATATGCAGACGTCTGCATCAGTGTTACTTATTTACATTTGATATTTTACACTTTATCTTTAATAATTAAGGTTTAGTAAGAATTATTAGACAGGGCTAGGTTTCTGGAGTGATCTAGACAAATATAGGTTATTTGGGACATCCGTAACTAGAAATGCCTGATTTCCATAATTAAATGCTTAGTGATTGTATGTATGTATTTGTGTTTAAAAGATGGAAGCACATTATGGTTTTTATTTTTAAAATCTTATTCATCATTTTGAAGGTTTCAAATAGTCTCTCTAATGGATTATGCTCCGATGAATTGGCTACTCTGGTACCCCCTCGACGTAAATTCACTAGACTAACTTGACAATCAACTAAATCTCATTCATTCACTGTGGAGGTCCCCAGATGTCGGAGAGCCTTCTACTCAAATAGCTTCTTTCCTCGTACTGCTGGCCTCTTGAAATCTCTCCCTTCCTCCTGTTTCCCCAACAGTACAGACATGCAGAAGTTTAAAACTAATGTGGACAGACACCTCGCTGCGCTGATCCCAATCTAGGTTGACCACCCCCTACCTTCTCCCCTTTTCTTTTTCTCAGTAGCCCCTTACGTCTACAGTGGCGGCCTGCCTTGTTTGGGGTGAACTATGTTAAAAAAAAAAATAGTAGTTACGCCTCAGTTATATTTTGAAAGGAATACTCTAAGATAATTGGTTACAAATAAAATATAAGACAGAAGAGACGGAAGTTTTAAGTGATTCGTTAAAAACACAATTGCTTTATTATTTTATCAAGCGTGTTTTTATTTATTTAATATAGAAACACAATTCTTATTTGAAACGATTCATTGTAGACGATTATCTGGATACCAGTAACTGTTCAGCTAGGGGGATTATGGGTGTATGCATTTTTTGCTTGATACTTAGTACCTGGTGCGGCAATCCGCCTGGTCATGTTGACTTGGCTTCCTACGAAGGGGAAAGTTTCTAGGGCATTAAATTCACAAGTAGTCCCACGTCGCATTTCTTTGCATGAAGGTGTCGTCGTTCTTCTACACACTGCGCCTGATATTCCCAAATGGTCACCTATCTGATACTGACGAGGCTCAACGTTGCTTAACTTCGCTGATCTAACAAAAACCGACGCATCAACGTGATTATGTCGTATGATGCTGACTTGAAAGAATATAAATAATTACATCATTAATTTCCACAAATTGAAAAGTTTTTTGGGTTTTTTTCAGTATTTCATATGATCCCACAAGGGAACGTTGCCAAGTAAAATAATACCTTTCCCAATAATATTAAATGACTTTGCTAAAAATCCACCCGGGAAACCTTCTCGGGTGTATTTTATAAAAATATAATGAAATAGGAAGCTGTTGTTTTGTGTTGTTTTTCAATCTGAATAAAGATTGTTTTCAGATGCAAACGAATCAACTAAACATGTTAGTAATGATCATAACTTTAATGATCTGATCAAATCATCTCAATTAAGCGTTTGAAAATGAATAAAAGTACGCAGGAGCTCTAAGTAGACAGCAGTCCGCTGGTCGGCAAAAGCTCACGTATGAAATCTATCAACAGAAAAATGAGGCTAGTTTTGATCATTTACCATGTTGGTAACTCGGACTGAAAATCACTTAATTAATGTTGACCTTGATCAACATATTACAGAATACAGGATTCAGACCGAAGGGAATAGAGCTGTGATTGGTAAAGCAAACCCCGTCATAATTAGAGAGAGGGTACTTTTGAAAGAGTCAGTTAAGTTACTTTACTTGGTAACGTTCCCGCGCGCTATCACATTTCGTAATACTGAAAAAAAACAACTTTTTAATTTGTAGTAATTAATGACGCATTTTTTCCCATTCTTCTAAGTCAGCATTGATTTTACAAGATCTTAACTTACAAAATGATTTGCATTATTTTGATTATTCTGACTACAATTCCTATCTTGGTTTTTTTTTCAAAACGTCTCGGTCGATATCTCCTGCAGTTGAATATGTTCGAACTTCGCAATCTATACGAAACTTCAAACCGAACCATTTATTTAATCCACAGGTGCAGATTGTTCTCGTTCCGTCTGCCATGACCGGATAGAAGTGTTAACTAATGAATTTGTACGATATTATTAGTTGGTATCGCCTTTAATAAGGATTGAATCTTCAACCCCCAGAAGACTGTACCTTAGAACTGATTAAAACTCAACGCCTCTATCCGTTACGATACTAACTAAGAATACAATGAAAAGTCGAAATGAGAACAATCTACCCCCGTGAATTAAATAAATGGTTCAGTCTGAAATTCCGTATCGATTCGCGAGTTGAACATGAAGATTCCCCGGTTCGAAAATATATACACCTGCAGAAGGTCGGAGGTTAAATCCGCCGAAATGATATGAAAATAAAAACGAAGATGAGAATAGTAGTCCGAATAATCAAAATAATACGATTTATCAATTTTCATCCTAAAAAATTCTTAAACATAATAAAAAATATTTTGTTATGAACAAAGAATTCATCGGCCACAACCAAATTTAGGACATTTGGTGTCTTTTAATGTCAACTGATATATCACGCTCCAATTAGCTATACATTTATTTGAAATATTTTGAAACAATGTTTTTAGTATTCAACTCATATTCATTTGATACCATTTTCTGTTCTTTAATCACTTCTCTGGTAAATCAACCAGTTTTTGGGATACGTAAATGTGAAAGCACGATATCTGTTTGAAACGGTTCACTGTAACCGGACATACATAGTAGTAAGAGAACATTCCTAAAGTACGACGAAGAGAATGAATATCACGTGGAAGAGGAAGTCCTTTAAGCAGCTGAAGTGTCCTGGGGTCTGGTTTATTGTACCTTCATATATATTGTAACTTAGAAGGTCCACTCAATAGTTGGAAACATATCAGTTATTATGATTGAAAATTAAATTGAACGTCTTCCGTAAATTTATGGAGGTTCTCATTGTGTGCTTCCTGGCTCTAATCACAGGTAATCACCATCTGACAGATAAGCAAATCGGGGTTGAGTTGTGTGTTCATACCTTTCTCATTGGTATTTGTACATAATTAAATACATGAGATCGATACAATTTGAACTTGTTATCAATGTCAGTAATCACGCACCTTGCATGGATTTGGCCTATCTACATGCTCTGAAGAAGTTTAGACACAAGGTCAGGTGGGGTTTGAAAAGCCAGTGCAATCTTTACATACAAACATGCCTGATCAACCCATCGGCATTCTCTGGTAGTAGCGCCTCAGACAATTAGAAATAAGTAACCCCTTCAGAGAGAGAATTGATTTGTTTCTGTATATATAAAGAATGAATGTAACGTAAGATAGCCGCTGGTCAGTCCAAATTGAATATGACGTTTCCGCTATAAAAATACACTTGATGCCTGGCACATCTGAAAAGAAAAAAGAGAAAACAATTGAATTATTATTGTAGATCGTACATATATGTGCATGCAAGAGAAATACAGAGAACGAGATAGCGTGAGATATAGATAGAGAGAGAGGAAGAGAAATGGAGAGGAAGACAGGGTGAAAGACAGATGAATCAAAATGTAAAATATAATTAGACGTGGATCTCTGGATCTCTCTCAATCACTGGTATTAGCACAATTCGAGCTTAGATCTAAATTGTTGTATTTCAACGACAGATCAATATGTTGAGATATATTTAATATCCGCTTGAACAATTTCTTTTTTTTCTTTTTTTAATCATAGTTCACCCCAAACAAGGCAGGCCGCCATTGTAGGTGTAAGGGGCTACTGAGAAAGAAAAGGGGGGGGGATTCAACCTAAATTAGGTGCTGCGCAGCGAGGTGTCTGTTTACGTTAGTTTTAAATTTCTGTATGTCAGTAGCGTCAGGAAAGTAGGAAGCAGGGAGGAAGTTCCAGAGTCCAGCAGCACGAGGAAAGAAGCTTTTGGAGTAGAAAGCTCTACGGCATCTGGGGACATCCACGGTGTATGGATGGGATTTGGCAGATTGTCGGGTTGGTCCAGTGAATTTACGTCGTGGGGGCACCAGAGCAGCAAGCTCATCAGAGCACAATCCATTGAAGTACTTGTAAAACAGGCACAAGAAAACAACATTGTGGCGATGGGACAGAGGCTGGAGCTTGGTGGATAGTGAAGGACCTATCAAGTTAGCAACTCTTTTTTTGGACCTTGTCTAAGAGGGAGAGACTGGCGAATGATGTACCAACCAAGATGTGGTAACAATACTCCATGCATGGGCGGATGGTGGCTTTGTAGAGATATAGGATACTGTCAGGTTTGAGAAGTTTACTGGCACGGTATATAGAGCACACCTTCTTTGCAGCAGCCTTGGCAATGGTTTCTATGTATTTATTCCAATTCATGCTATCTGTGAAAGTTAGGCCGAGGAGTTTGAATGATGAACTCTCAGGTAGGGTGTTATTTGCCATGACAATCGATGGTTGAAGAGGTTTCTTGTAGTTATTGAAGGAAAGTAGCTTTGTCTTTGCGGCATTAAAAGTTACCAACTATTTATGACCCCAATCCACTACAGCCTGGAGGTCATTTTCTAAGGATTCAGTCATTGCCTCGGATATGATCGCGTCTGTTTTGCCAACATGACGAGAGTCGTCAGCAAATACACCAATCTAAGACTCTATGTTATCAGGGAGATAGTGTCTGAAGATAAGGAACAATAAAGGTCACAGGATAGATCCCTGGGGTACACCAGCATACTTGTGTATCTATTAATTTGTGCGCACGTGTGTATTTTATATATTGACCAGATATTTATGCTTGAATATGTTTGTAAATAGATCAAAACTTTGAAGTGTTAAATAGAGAAGAAAGGAATCCAGGCTAAATAGGTAATAAAACAATAGAAAAAGGAAAGAATAAGAAAGCAGGTAATACAAATGATAAAAAAGATACAAACTAATTGAAAGAGTTAACAAGTAAAGAACGTAACCCGATACTAATTTTAAAATAGCTCATCCCAAAAAAAAAGGGATTTATTTACAGGGAAAGTTTTCCAAATCCATCTCTCTTCTCCGTCTTCTTTGGTCTGAAGAGGTTGACTCTCTGTGAAGAGTAGAACCGAAGCATGTATGCACATATGTAACCAATAATTTTGTATAAATAAAAATGTATACTTATATATATATATATATATATATATATATATATGTGTGTGTGTATATATATATATATATATATATATATATATATATATATATATATATATAAGGGGGTATAAATGTTTCAGTTTGAAATTCCGCATAAGTTCCGTGTTTTACATACAGATTGCCGAGTTTAAAAAGATGAACCTGAAGAAGGTCGGAGATTACATCGGCTGAACAACCAAGATGAGAAAACTAGTCCGAATAATCCAAATGATGCAAACTACCAATGTTAATCTAAGAAAATCGAAAACATTTTTTTCGTTTTGTTAGAAATTCGATAAAGTCGGCAGTGGATTCTTCGCATAAAAATAAACCAAAACCTAATTAAATTAAGCACCCATCATGCAAGTTGTCATTCTGCGCAACGAATATGTTTCTGTGAACATCATGCTGTTCTGCATTCGAACAGAACTGGCAGGACATAAATAAGAGAGGAAGAAGCAAATATTAAATATTCCACGGGGAAAGGGGAACAGTTAGAAACGAATCTTAAGTTTTCCTTTTTCTTATCTGCTCATGCGATTGGTCGTCTTTATTGCTATATATGTTTTCTTGGAATTATTTTATAGTTCATGTATAATTTGCCACTCCTCCATTTTTTTTAGAATAACTCATGCTCCGGGCTTTTATGGGAAACTCGACATCTGCTGGTGTTGTTTTTCTTGAAAAACTTCTATCGTCTCGATAGCTAATGTTACAACGAAATATTTACTGTGCGAGTATTTTGTTACTTTTAAAATGTACCTGCTTTTCTTTTGTTTGTGCAGTCCTTTCCTTATTTAGCCTTAAATTTATGTGTAATCATAATATCGATTGGTAGCGACCCATTGTATGCGATTAATCTAACACAAGTTGCGAGTTAATCCATAATTACGGCCAAATTGTGGATCCAAAATGACAATAATTACGGCCAAATTGTGTTCGAAAATGACAACTGTAGGTCCGGGGTATGATTTGAACTCGACATGCCCGATTCCATTGAGGTTACGATTGCAACAAATAAATCAACTACACCGCGTGTACTCTTAACAACTTCTCTGATTATCCCAAGTATTCTCAGGATATACATTTTGTTTTACAATTTGCGTGCTATCACTGAAACTAAAGTTTATTTTTCTGCGCAGTGTGATAAATCTCGCTGTTTTTTCTTGTTTATTTCAAAATACATATGTTTTTTTAGCAATTGTGGTGTGTTTTATTTACTATTTTCCAAATATAAGTATTGTATTAAAAATTATAAATTGAAACGAATACTGAGAAAAAGATAACTTTCTTTTTCAAATGGTTTCATTTGAAAGTAAAATTCCACATTACAAAACATACTGTTGTGAGTAATGTAAATGACACAGTCTTTTGCATATTTACTAATAAAATAAATTAATTTTGATTTGTTTTTACTTTTTTTTTACTTAGCAATGAATGATCTTAAAACGAGGCTATGTATCAAAACTGGTTCTTCGATATAGTGTGAGTTCTGCGTTCGCGCCCAATTATTTTTAAGGGGGGGGTGTAAAAATTCCTCTCCCCCCGAAAAAATAGACGACCGTTAGGGAGGTTATTTCCGCTAGTCTATACATATAAAATAGAAACTCTGTGTGCGTATGTGTCCGCCTGATCTTTATATCCTATATTCACCCAATCTGCTGGACAGAATTGCGTGAAAATTGGCATGTGGACTACTGACCTCTAAGTGAAGGTCATAGGATATATAAGAAATATATCACTTCAACGCTGGGGGATCCCCTGACCGCACAACTTCTCATTTAAAACTGTTTTCACTTAGATTCAAATGAAATTTAAAGCATAGGTAAATGACCAAAAATTATGCCTATTCCCAAAATTTCAGCAAATTTTGATAATATTAAGAGGGTCCCTGGGGCACAAGTCCCTCCCCCCACTGTAAACCATAGGTAAATGACCAAAAATGATGTCTTTATCCAAAATTACAGAAAATGTTGATAATATTATGAGGGTCCTCGGGGTCACAAGATCCCCCACACACACTGAAATTTAAATCATAGGCCCACCGAAGATTTAAATAGGTCCAATTTCAACGAAATGTATACTTTATTTAATACATATTAAATAAGAATAATTTACATAATATATATATTTTCACTTTTTTTTTATTTTTCTTATCTTTCTGTTTTAGCTGGAGATGGGGCATTCTACCGGATGCCAGACATTCGCCGGCTATTGCAGACACTCCAGCCTAGAGATCGTTTTAAGATTCTGACCGTCCCTTTAAGTGCAGTTGTTTGTATTTCTCTTGCACTCGTTTCACCGAGTATACTCGCCAGATAGCTTTTGAAATTATTTTTCATTAGTCCTGTTGCTCCTATAATTACTGGTATGATTTTCCTAAGATTCCAATTTCTTTTCATGTCGTACATAAGAGCTTGGTATTTCGTAATCTTTTCCCTTTCTGCTCTGTTCAATCCTGCATCATTAGGGACACTGACTTGTGTGTGTGTGTGTAATAAAATAAGATAATTTTCAAACGTATATAAGTTCCAAAATATTCTAAAATTCTCTTACTCAAATATAAACGGGATAATTAAGCAAATAAAAAACCTCTCTTGATTTGGACTAGTAATAAAAAAAGTGAGAGAGAAGTTTTTTTTTTGTTTATAGGTCCAATATATATATATATATATATATATATATATTGATATTTATTCAATTTTTATAATTCTATCAAATTATTTCCTAACAAAAGAAACATTGTATTCATTTTGTTTTGCATTGACACCTTTACAATCAGTTATGAATAAATTAAATGATCAAAACAAAATAATACAAATTATTTTTTTATGTTAGAATTGAACAGATATTCTGCACGGGAGTTTCTGTTACACTGAGATTATTCTGCAAACTAAGATGGAGAGATCAACTAACAAATCGGAGGTCAAATTGCCATCAACATATACTTTACTTCGCTATGCATGTTAGATAATGAAGGTCAAAGAATGGCGAATTGGTCGAAAGCGACAAACTGTAAATGATTGACAGCTGTGTTGTCGAAATTGTGACCCCAGTGAATAAGCGGAAGTTAAAAATCTTACGTAATTTCCTATATCGATCGAACACCAAATTTTCACATTATTCAAACATTTTGTAACAGACAGCTAAATTTTTAGAGGAAGTTCAGTTTGCGATTTCAGTTTGAACAATGATTTTATGTTCAACTAGAAAACTTCTTCATCAATAATGATCAGGAATATTTTAAAGAAAACATCGAATCAGAAACCATTTAGAGCGAGGGTGCGTATCGTGTATGTTATCGAACATATTGAAATATGACTAGCTGTATTTACCCGGCGTTGCCCGGTACGTAGTTAGGTCATTTTATTTATTTTTTTATTTTTTACTAGTTTGCACAAGTTGTAACTTATGCAGAAAAAGAATTGTAAGGGAGACAACTGTTTGTGTTCTTTAATAAAAGCATGTGTAATTCCCCTTACTGATTTTGATTTTTCAATCACAATTGGAAAATGTTTCCATATTAGTAGCAAACCGCGGGATTACCTATTTTTTTTTACAAACTGTAGCGAAATACGTTAGTACAGTGCCAATAACATTATACAACAATAACACATGAAAATTAGCTCGACAGAATCAAAGCTTGTTATGTCAGCTGAAATGCTATTTATGTTCAACTTTTAAAAATCTCGCTATATAACTTTATATGTTAGATGACTGAGTATGTTTGCAGGTGTGCGCTATCAACAGCGCACATCTGCATGTTCGTATCTTTTGTTTGTTTCTTCGTTACTTCTTCAGATGGTTTTTTCTAGACGCTTGCTCGTTTTTTTTTCTGTTTTTCTATCGAAGACTTTTACGGTCGTCTGTTTTAGTATCCTTTAATTGTATCTATATGTTGTATTCTAGCTTTATATACGTTATATATTGTCACTGTCGATTTAGTATTAGTAGACGGAGCTACTGCTCAGGAGAGACGGATAAAAGTATAGTTTATCTGCGCCATCTATAACTATAAAAGTCTGATTTTCATAAATAAATGTCTGTTGGGATTACATGTTGGCTAAGATCAAACAGTAGTATCTGTTCTGATACTACACTTCATTTATATTGTCATCGCTTAGTGAAGGAACCATCCTTCTAGACTGGGGTAATTAAAGAAATGTCTTCCAATCCAGAGTGTCCTTTTTTGGAAATTTTTTTTTACCCACATTAAGAACCGATCTTGTGTCTAACTCTGCCCTCGTAGAGAGACAATTAAATAGGGACTGTGTTATGGAGAGATGGAGAAAAACTATAGGTTAGTTTGGCCATCCGTAACTATACAAATCTGATGTTGATCAATGAATGCTTGTATAGATATTTTCAAATATTCGCTATTGCTTCTATAAACGTTTTTTACACTGCCGCATTCCATACGTGACTAGAGAGAAATGGGCGACTTGACACGCTGTGGATTGTTTTGTGCGTCGACTTACTATTGGCATTTATGCGTAATACAGGTGCGTGTGTGACTGTGGTGAAGAGGGGGTCGAACATGTTTGAGCGACCTGTTGCTGGCGACGTTTTGTCTTAGCTTTATAACTACGCCAGACTCAGACACACAGACAACACAGCCCCCTCTTTATTTAATATTCCCTTTTTTCTGATCTCTCTTTCCCTCTCTTTCTTACATCTCTCTCTCTCTCTCCCTCCCTCCCTCCCTCCCTCCCTCTCTCTCTCTCTCTCTCTCCTACGTCTATTGTTATCTGACTCTACTTTCTCTCATTTTCTTCTCCATCGGCATTTCGTATTGCTCACGTACAGACAAACAATGCGCAACTACGACGCTGCGTTAGTTAACGATTTAAACAAAACAGGTTCACGTATGAGCTACACACTCACACTCCTCTCTCTCTCCCTCTCTCTCTCTTTCTCTCTCTCTCTCTCTTTCTATATATATATATATATATATATATATATATATATATAATATTATTAGACGCTCCTTTCAGTAAAATTAAAGTAAGAGAACTGTTGGAAAGATTAAAAATAGACATTCACCTAAAGCCCCAGTGCACGACTCCGGCCCTGTCGTTATATCCTATCCTATTTCTTGAGATTTATACTCGCCACTTTCAGCATAAATATAACTTAATTTCTCCGTTATCACATAACAATCTCCCGTGGCGGAGGGGACTGAAGCAAATTCATAGAGATTCAAGGTGTCTCTGTGAACCGGTTTCGCACCCTGTGACCATCCGAGATTGTTATTTCCTTGCGCTGATGAAAGATGTTATCTTGAAACGACATCGTACGTAGGTAAAACATTAAAATATAATTTAATATTATATATATATATATATATATATATATATATATATATATATGAATTAAAAGAAACGCGAAAGTTTTTTTTTTTCATTTATTAGTTACGTGCAAAATCAATGGCCGATTCACAAAATGTAAAAACATTTTGATCCCCCCCCTTTAAATTCACTAAAATTCAGAAAATCAACCAATTTTAATGACATTTTCAATATGTATTAATCAACAATCACGGAATATAATGAAACAATTTTTCTTTTTTAAATCTTAGTGAAAATGTATTAACTTTTTAAAACAAAATACAGCTTTTCATATATGAATAAAAAAAATGCATTAATTTTTGTTTGTTTTTATGAAAATAAAGCATTGTAGATGTTAACAATTAAAAAAAAAATGTAAATATTTTTTTATATATTACGAGAAAGGTCCCTAAATACCGTGTTAACAAAATCACTATAACTCGAAGAAAAATATTTTTTTTTAATTAGCGATATTACTATTGAATAAAGCATTGTTTAATCAATATTTTCACCAAAAAAATAATATAATTGCAAAAAATATTTCATGTGATTTTAATGATTAGAGTTTCTGGAAAAATAAAAAATGCGACATAATTATATTTCCCTTTCATACATTAACGTGGCATCATCAGCGCAAGAATTTTTTTTTATAATCTAGAAAATAAACCAAAAATTAACAAATTTCAGACCCAGGAACTTAACTAAAAACAGAATTTTAAAAATTGGATAATTTCTACTAACGATGAACTTTGATTGGTATGGTATGGTTCTGTAATAACCAGCTGGGATTAGCCTTCCAACAACCACTCACTTTTACACCGCCCTCAAATTTGTATGTTTAGATATTCAACGATTTCGTTAATTTCACAATTCATCGTCAATTACTTGGAAAGATTTGTATTTGTTTTGTCTTTTTTTCATTAATAAATATTTAAGAAGTTAAAAACAATTATTTATTAATAAATAAAGAGAATTCAAACATGACATTTTCTTTCAAAATTGAATTCTGTTTATCAATGAATAACTGTTTTAACTTTTTTTTTTCAATGAATAAATTGTCAGTGTAGTCATTGACTTTAATTTACTTTTTCACACTTAAAATAAAAAAACACAAAATAATCAATGTAATTTATCGTTACGACGCGTTAAGAATAAATCGAGTAACTAAAGTTTTAAATCATGTAAAAACAATTGATAAAATTGACGCAGTTCGTGAACGTAAAAATTATTTTAAACATTTAAAAAAAGTTTTATTTCAAATTCTAAAGAAAAACATTGGTAAACAGACGTCATCAATAATTTCAGAGTATTACTAAATTAAAAACTTATACCAAGTTAAATATGAACCTTTTTAACTAAAAATAAAATAAGATCTTAATTTCGTACATTCACAAATATTTTAATTAAATAAGCATTTCTTTTTTATTATAGCAAAATAAGGGTACTTACATTTGTTTATAACCTTAAAAAGAATAAAGAAATTAATGGATAATATTTTTTCAACTTCTATAAACTATTACAAAACCATTTTTATATATAAAGTTAAAAATGATAAATTATGACATTTTTGTCTTCCATATATTTTGCATAGCGATAGTCAATTGGTAAACAAAGTAGTTTTCCGATTAACTGTGCCGGATTTTGCTAATTTATGACTTTTGGGGGGATAATTTTGCTAATTTTTAGTAAAACGTGGGAATTTTTTTTAAAATTCAGTGTCTTATGACTTTAATTTAATAATTATCTTTGAAATAGTGCTCACAAACTTATATTTATCTTTCAAGGGATTTTTACAAGTAATTTTTTCAAAGTTCAAAATTCACTGAATTTTTGAGTTTTTTAGCCACTGTGATTACATATTTTATTATAATTTATTTTTCACACGTAAATATGCAGTTTTTTTCGTTTAGAGATTAAGTTTAGGCTTTTATCTTTCAAACCCAACCAAAGTTTACACGGAAACTAATTAAATAATTAATGATAAGCGCTTTTTAATAAGCATAGTCCGTACAAGAGGCGGCAATTTTTGCACGTACCTATCATTTATCAAGCCTATATTACCATTACCACAGGTTACATTTTATGTAATTCCCTCCCACAGCAGAAAGATGTGACACTAGGTCAGAATGTGGGATTGAAAAGCCAGCACTCGAGGAAGTGATCACTCTGATTTACAAAAAAAATGCCTGGGCAGCCCCGTCGGCCTTCCCCAGTATGAGCGCCTCAGGCGATTAGCAATAAACAACCTCATTCTCAAAGGATGAGAAGGCGAAGACTGGGATGGTGGACCACCTAGAACTGCGCAGGGCAGTACTCAAGAAAGACGGAATCAAGGCCCGAAGGCGAAGACGATAACGATCTATAGGGTGTAGTATCTATCGAAACAGATACTACAATTTGATCTGAGCCAAAATGCCCATAACAAAGTTTTTTTTTTTCATTTATCAATCTTTATTACCATTTACAACAGGTTACTTTTATTTAAATCAATATTTTAGAATAATTTATATACTGTAGAGACGAATGACCACAGACAGAACTTTGAATGCCTAATGTGCATTATATTCTTTAAACCGTTTATTATTATAAACGGTTTAAAGAATAATAATGTTTGGTGTTATTAATTCGTCATTGTATTATCTTATTTTCTCCACATTATTTAAATTTGAAAGAAGTGATTTACCTTCCTCCCACAAGGTAAGATGTGACCCAAGGTCGGGAAAGTGGGGAAAAAACAGCGCTCGAGAATTTGAGCACGCTGGTTGTTTAAAAATTGGCTGGGCAGCCCCGTCGGCATTCCCCGGTAGCGGCGCCTTAGGCGATTATCAATAAACTAACCCCCTCTCAAAGAGTGAGAAGGCAAAGCCTGGGAGGGTGCACCTCCTAGAACTGCACAGGACGGACAACCGATAAACCGGCGTAAATCCAGACCTGAAGGCCCGGACAATACCGGTGTATTAGGCGGGGTAAAAAAACCCTGGTTGAATTTAAATTTGAAAGAAATACAAAGAAAAATATACGAAGCATAAGCAAGGGTTCAGAAAGGGAAGAGAGGGTATCTGCCTGACGGCTTCTCCCATCTCTTCTTCCTGTTAGCGATGCTACCGCCTCCTCCCTTTCTCTCTCTCTCTTTCTCTCCCCCTCTCTCTCTCGCTCTCTCTCACTCGTTAGCGACGCCATATAGAGAAAGGGGGTAATGGAACTGACTGCTCTTTCCCGCTATCGAGCGACACCACATTTCTTTACTATGTCTAAATGCAATGAAAAGTTGCAAGTAAAAATAAAGAGAATGCACGCGAAAGTTGTTGTTTTGTGTTTACAACAAAAATAGAAACGAAATTCTATTTTCAAGTATTTAAACTAGCAAACCTTGTGAAGCTATAACGATCTAGCAACGCCAGCTAGTATATATATATATATATATATATATATATATATATATATATATATATATATTATGAATTTTGAAACACAACTGCTAGGCGTAAGGGGTCGAAATATGGACTATATTTATTTTGATTTACTTTTATCCAAATAAGGTAAACAGAAGGTGGAAACCTTTTGTGAAAATTAAGACACCTTCGATTTTTCTGAATTTTTATAATACATATTAGACATCAAATAATAAATGTTCTCGAAATGTAAGTTTCTTTGGGGTATTTTAAAGTGTTTTTTAGAGGACATAATATAAGCACAACCTCATATTTGAAAATTAAAATATTTGCATTGAATTTGATCCATAGTCCTTAGACACCAATAAAGAAATATTTCCTGAATATCAATTTCTTCTTATGATCCCTTAAGCTAAAACCTTACATTCCATACATTTTCTGAAATGAAAATCATTTAATGGTTTTTGATCAAAATGTTAATAAGAATTCTAAACATAATGTTTAGTATCATTATATGCTGATTTTTATATCTACGTAAGAGGACATAAAAATGGTGCAAAACTGTTCTCTTCGGGGAATTAGTTATACCCGTCCTGGGACGGGTATTCTTCTATTATATATATATATACTATCATACAATTATGTGTCGATTAGACATCTCTACCGGCGGTTCTGAGGCAATATGTATTTTGATACCACCCTTCATCGGCGGCTGAACTGATGGCACATTTTAGGGCAGAGATAAGCCACCAATTAAGGGGTGGCATTCAAACACATATTGCCCCAGAAACAGCCGGTATAAATGGCTAATTAGCACATAATGATAAGATACTATATATCCACAGGGTCATCTAGACAAGTTTGACACTTTTGGGAAGGAAAGACATAACGTAATTTATTGGCCAGTAATTTATGTAGTCTTAACATTAAAAGTCAATCATTTAGAAGATCTTTTGACGAATTCAACCCAATCGTAGAAGCCGTCCTCGGGGTGAGCTTCTATCACAGTCTCCGGGCGGTACCTGAGCCTGCCCCACACGGCCTTCACGGTGTCCTTCGAGAGACGCTTGAATACCAGCTTGATCCGTGCAATCAGCTACTCTTTGCTGTTGCCGTCTCTACTGTCTGGGTTTTGCTGGAGATGAGACACGCAGCTAAGTCATACTGCGACACGTATGACCTTCCTGTAGCAACTATCTCCATCCAGCGCTTGACAACAATCGACAGCAACATAATATAGCCAACGGAGTCTGGCTCCCTTTTCTAAGATAAGGGCGGCATGATGTTGCCTTTACTGGAAACAAAACGATCATCGCTGTTTGAGGCAATTTGGTCTTTATTTTACCTAGGACTTCGTGTAGACTGAAGGCTAGCTACCTGCTGTTCTATGCTTTGTGCAGCTTGTACTGACGACCATTATGCAGTTCAGGGTAGCTTATTCGAGTGAAAAATGAGGTTAGCTGATTCATTTGAAGCAACAGAGCCTCTAAGAGATGAATATGGAATTTTTAGAATACATTAATTATTAGCTAAGATATGACGTCTTTATTTCTTTTACAAAAACTGTTAAATTTGTTTCGAACTCTATACGGCAATGTATCACTAATGGACTTCTACCAATACTTCAATAACTGCCATAATAGTATAAAATTCACCACAAAACACTATACCACATAATCCCATTTTTAGAAGTCCTTGTAAAGACTACCAACACCACATCACCACATCACTCTACATCAAACCCACCGACGGACATGGTTACATAATTCTGACAACTGCCACAAAATCACCTGTAAAAGATCCATCATTTACAGTCAATGCCTGTGCATGAAAAGGATGTGCTCAGACTCAACTGAGTATGACCCACACGTAGGAATTTTAGCAAACCACTTTATCTGAGGAACAACCCCAGTCAAAATAATTAAACAATCTATAAGAAAAGCATCAATTATTAGTAGACAAGATCCCTTAACATACAAAAATAAAATGAATCATCTTCACAAATAGCAATAGTGTTTGACTTCAACCACAACACCAACACACTACACTGAAAACTTATTCCAACAGCTAAAACATGACACCACTATCAACACGATATACAACACACCACTGATTAGTTCAAAACGACAGCCTCTGAGCATACATTTTCTAATATCATCCACTAAAATACACCACACCCTCGCAGCACAAGGTAACAAAACATGCAACAAACACACACTATCACACATCACACCAAACGATACATTCACACCTCTAAGCACCAACATTTAACTTAAACCCCCTATTCTCTCACGCGATGGTTCCAATGTAGTCTACTTAATATACTGCACCAGATGAATAAAAGTCAACTATGTTGGAGAAATAGGCCTTCGTTTCTGCCTACGTCTTTACATTCATAAGCACACCATTAGAGACAAATCCACACATTGCTCAGTGGCCATCCACACCATAGATAACATCAAATGAATCTTTATAGCCTCTAATTCAAAGACACAACAACAGAGACAACAATGCGAAATTAAACTTATTCTAAAACTAAACACCCACATCTAATGACTGAATTAACTTTTAGGACCTCTGATTTTTTATTTATTCTACAAAAATACAAACTTACCAACAACATATTCTTACATGTGTGTACGATGGGAAAATAATTTATCTTTCTTCATTAGTAATTTATTGCATTTTTTGTACATTAATCCCATTTTTCATATTCTCACTTCTTTCCTATATAATATATATTACATTTTACCATTATGTTCATAGACATTTATCATCCGTTTCATCATAATGCATTTTATTCTCGCTAATTCCATAACTTATGTATATATATATATATATATATATATATATATATATATATATATATATATATATATATATATATATATATATTTGTGCATATATACTTTTAAAAAATTGACAAGAACTATTCTTTATAAAATCTTGAGTAGTGTTAACATTTAACAACATAGCATATATAAGTCAACAATGGTGTTTTAAATTCCAATGACCATGTTTTTTTATTCATTTTCTATTGCCGAATTTCAAAATAATTCAATGTAACTAAAATTAAATTGAATTATTTTTAATTCCGGCAATAAAATATTAATAAAGACATCGTCATTAGAATTAAATAAAGACATGGTCATTGAAATTGAAAATACCATAGTTTACTAGGTTCTGTAGCAAGTAGTATTAACACAGCCGTCATCGTGGTTTCAATGCAATGTTCGTTTCAGAAGTCGAACACATTAAGACAGCTGCCTTTAATACGATTAATCTGTCGCTGATTTGGCAAGTTGATGAAAATGGCCGTGTGGGCTAGAACGTCTGAATTTGAGTTTTAAATTTAACTCGCGTTCAAGGGTTCGAGTGCGCCGACCAGTGTGAATAATTCTTCTCTACACTGACGATTCCCATGAAGATGAAACATATACGTATGTAGATAAAAACAAATATTTATCATTAATTGTATATATATATATATATATATATATATATATATATATATATATATATATATATATATATATATATATATATATATATATATATGTTCTGATATAACACATCCCCCGATTACGCCCTCGCACAGCAAATAAATGCAGGCTATGAATGTGTTCCATTAATAATCAAATTCCCCATTTCTTCTTTCCCATCTCCCATTCCCCCACCTAAAATATTAACATTTTATAGTCCTGCATCCGCTAATGCATTAAGAAAATGTCGACAGCACAACACACGTTGCTGACCCCATTAGGTGATAAGATTCAAGAGGAAGTCATATATATATATACATATATATATATATATATACATACAATATCATGATAAATATTTTTTAAATTCTTATCTACATCCACAGCGGTTTCATCCTCTTGTCGCGAATCATCAGTGTGTGGGTGATTGTTCGGTCGGTAACACGATTCAAAACCGTTAGACCTATATCAACATTTTAACTTTTGTCTGGTCGCTTAGGACAACGGCGCCAACACAACAACCAAGGTAACAAGATAAAAATTAAGGTCTAATTCTGTCTATGCAATCGGAAATATGTAGAAGGCTGTTATAAACAGTGTTCAACTATTTGTTAGGACAGAACTTACCTTCATTATTTCTTTATTTCATATTACTTTATCTTATTCCATTTTCTATTATGTTATTTCTATTATTATTTCTATTCTATTGTTTTCACTACCCCTCTGACAAAAGAATGTGTAACTTTAATTAATGTATTGCATAATTTGAAAGCGTAAATCTATGGAAAATATTGGATGATTTCTTCTGTATGTACCAGTCTTTTGGTTTATAGGTACCATTGTGTTCTTTCCCCCCTTATACTACTAACATATCAACCGGTGACTCTTTCTGTCAGTGGATGTTTCTCTACAACGAACTTTTTATTTTTTCTCTGTAAGACGTTTTGCTAAAGGCGCTGATGAAGGGACGTTTTGGATTAGCTTCATTAATTTATAAAATAAAATAAAATAAAGTATTTCCAAACTGTTTTCGAAACGAGCGTACGCCATACTGGACTTTATGTTCTAATTCTTGGAACAATTGTAATGTTTTCATTCATTGAATGTTTATATATATATATATATGTATATATATATATATATATATATATATATATATATATATGGTAACGTACACGACAATTCATAAAAATTAAATGCCGTGATGGACAAAATGTGTGAAAAATGACCAACGGAAAACAGGTTGAAGTGCAGGAGAAAAAAAACAAGATATTTGACCGGTTTCGTTCGTGTTGGCGAACGTCTTCAGAAAATACTTTTTCTGAAGACGTTCGTCAACATGAAGGAAATCGGTCAAATCTCTTTTTTTTGTTTTTGTTTTTCTCCTGCACTTTAACCTTTTTTCCCGTTTGTCATTTTTCACACACACACTACACACACACACCCACACACACACACACATCTATATATATATATATATATATATATATATATATATATATATATATATATATATATATACTTATTATTGATAGTAAGACGTTTAAAGTTTCAGCTAAATTACTGTTAATTTTTAATTTTGTTAAGACCAGAGTATTTATAAATAAATAATACAAAGTTATAGATTCCATAAACTACCTTTAAATATCCAGATACTTGACCGAACGGTTTGTTGACAAATTGACAACCATAATTTACACTTGTATATCCTAGATGTTTCATAAGTGCAAGTCTTCAGAAGGAAAATTCAAACAATTATTGTGTCTCAAGACATCTTAAAACGTCAGGAAATTAATGGTGTTATACATGCACCGGAGAGTAATGTGGAGCGGAAATATCTAAATAATATGTCACACCAAAGTATATCATATAACGCAGCTATGGGTAACACTAAATCAAAAATAACATAAATTCAACTAACAATTAAGATACACGATATATGAAATCTAAACATACACCAACTAAAACAACAAATGATAGTAGTAATAGAAAGTAAAATAGACGACGTAAGTTGATATGGTTTTATACACCATACATTAATCATATCCTAAACAATATTCCATGTTAATTCTACCAAATTTGGGGAAATATTTCCCTAGAGACCGTAGATTAGAGAAGATTATTAATAAACACACTGCAAAATTATCACACTCAACATTAACTTAGCTACAACTATTATAGCTTCTTATAATACTGAAATAAATTATAAAATAGATTTTGGGGTACAGAGTAATAATTCAAACGCACAGTTAGAACCCCAATGTAATTGTAGATATGTTAATTTAATGCACATTAATAGAAAAGTGTCTAAACTCAAACATAGATTATAAATATAATGTTATAAAGTGAAATAACACTAGAGTATATATAGGACCCAACTGATGTATGTTTTTAAACTAGGTGTAGAAATCACATATCCTCATTCAAAATAAAACCGAAAGTTGACTAGCTAAATATGTTGGATAAGTACAAAATAATAACGTAGCATACAATTGAAATGGCCTATAATTAGTAAACCAAATAAATATAAACCGTGTCGATTTAAAACGTTTAACCAGTGCACCCTGAGAATATACCATGTAATAACGTCTAAGTATAACTTAATTAATTTAAAATACGAAATACTCCAAAATATGCACTGTTCAAGATTCGAACATTCCCGTTTTAGATCTAATTATAAATCCAATAAAATATTTTTAAGTGACATTTGGATTTTTTATTGTATATTTTACACGCTCTTAGAGTTATGTATAAATGTATAATAAATAAAATATATATCAATATCTTACAGGTAGATCTATATTTTTATACGTGTATCGATTTATAGTGAACACATTTATAAGTAAATATAATAAAATATGCTGATGCGCACGTTCGACTTCTTTATAAGTTTATAGTGAATAAGTATATGAAAATATCTTAAAAGTATATTTGTGATATTTTAACTAAAAGCACTCATCTTTTTCGCGATCACAGACAGTAAAATATAACAGAATATTGACAATTCTTATTATAAATAACAGAGTACAAATAAAGAAGAGTGAAAAAAAAGAGTTACTTTATTTTTGAACGCTTTTCCATGCTGCCTTCACGAAAACCCTTCTTCTCTATCTAAATCTCCTTTTATTGGGCACCTTATCAACGGACAATTACCAACTGGACAAACCCCATATCTTTTTTACACGAACTTTCTTTTCACTCTCCATTTGTTAATATTTTTCAAATGTTGAATTTTGGCTATTCCACTGCCAACTTATCTATCTATGTAATTCTTCTGATGATGAGATTTTGATCTTTGAAAAGTCTTGGCTTAAGGAAAGAATAATAAACATAATTTTATTACCGAGTATACCTTGTATTGAACAATCAAAGTTGAAATAAATCTCGACATTCGTACATGTTTATCACTCTTTTTTAATCTTTTATAATTGCTCTATCTCGTATATTGAGTTTAACCCACTTCACTATATCTACTAAAAATTTACTTTTAGTTTCATAGTTTATTCTATATATATATATATATATATATATATATATATATATATATATATGATGCAGATTAGTCGTCCGAGGATGTAGCAAGGCGATGTAGTTGCCGTAAGATGGAGAAATTGAAAAGAAATAAACGAAGAGAGAAAGTGAAACTCAAAACGATTTATTAATAATTTCACGAAAAGTTGATTAAATACCAGAATATATATAAATACATATATATATATATATATATATATATATATATATATATATATATATATATATATATATTTAGCTAATTATAAAGGGAATTAGAATGGTAATTTACCATTGCATACTTATAATTTAGAAGCTAAATACAGGGACGTAAGGCTTAATAAACAATATGATGATTGTTTTTCTTGATTTTTAAAAGTTTTTATTAAAGTTTAATTTAATGTACACTTCAATTTAGCACTAGAAATAACGTATGTTTTTGTACGTTTTTGATTACTTGTTAGACAAAAGCGTATTATGCTTAAAATCCAGAGGACATTGTTGTTACAAAGACTCCAGGGAACACTATGAGATTGAATTATTCATCCTTGTTTTGCCGTCGAAAACAAAATTAAGTTATGGTCATTCAAACATATTTAATCCGTCTGTGTTTATTTCTTGTAAACTATACATACATACATCCCTCTGTCTCTCTCTTTCTCTCTATCTCTGTCTCTCTGTCTCTCTCTTTCTCACTCTCTCTCTCTCTCTCTCTCTCTCTCTCTCTCTCTCTCTCTATATATATATATATATATATATATATATATATATATATATATACGTACATATATATATGTTTCTTTCTGATTAACGATTGTTCTGAAGACCTTAGTTTATCCGAACAAAACCGGCAAAATCTGTTTGTTTTTATTTCTTATGTGTTTAATTGTTTTACCGTTCTATCTCTCTCTCACACACACACACACACCCACACACACACACATATATATATATATATATATATATATATATATATATATATATATATATATATATATATATATATATATACATATATATATGTATATATACATATATATTTATATATATATATTAACGCTGCCATTATTTTTCATTTTATTTTATTTTTCTTCCCAACATGTCTACCCTACATGTATCCGTGCTTGCATGATATCTTTTCCCTACATCATCATCCTGATGAAGTCTTATAAATAAAGACGAAACGTTGATGTACACATAAAAAAACATCCAGTTTTTGGTTTTCCTTTTTCATTTTACCATATATTAATATATACATATACATATATGTTCACATATATATATATATATATATATATATATATATATATATATATATATATATTAACTGCAAAAAATAAACACTGAGCTTAACACTTTACTCTAGTTTCACGGGATCGCCCATTATTAGAAGCGTATTCGACTTGCACCTATATAAAAATGTCTTTAAAAGATAAGCCGTTGTGTAAATGGTCTATTTGTGATATTCCCTAGTTCAATAATACCCGAGAAACCTTTTTTTGTTTATCAGAGATATGCTTTCTTAATTCAGTTCAGTTCGGATAAAACAGAGCCGAATCAAGATACATACCCTTTCGGAAGTCACTTAGTTTTTGCTTTAATATGATGAACCCGTCCTGGGCGGGTAACTTCGCTAGTTGTAAACATAAAAAAAGGTCGATTAAGGTACACGCGTTTGCATGCTGTAAACAAATGAACCTGGTTAATCGAAGTCGGTTTAATATACGGTTCTATGTAATATGAAGAAGACATTTCATCTCTTTATCAAAGTTTATTCGAGCAAGAACAATGTTTGGGCTGTCGTTATTAATAACAATGACAAGACAAAATACAGTTTCTCAATCGAAAGAGAAACATACATGTGAGGGAGAGAGGGAGACCGCTTTGGAAAGATTAGACGAAAGACTTTTAGTAATTGACAAACAGGTGTGAGCAAGAGAGTAAAGAATCTATTAATTATTTTAATACCCACATTTTATATTTCATTAAATGTTTCACTCAAAGGAATAAAGTAGACAAACTCTCAGGCATTACCCCCTCCTTTCGAATTTATTGCCTGATGCGCTTTCATCCATGAACCAGGCAAGACACGTAATGCGAAATTGACTTTTAACGGTCCCGTATATATTTACTGTAAACACTTTCGTTAAGTCAACTGCGGACACACCGTTTTCGTGTTCGTATTTTTTGTATTTAGTTTTTTTTATTATTCATCTATTTATCTACGTCCCACAAAGTAGAATGTGACACAAGGTCGGAAGGTGGGAATTTTCACTCTAGAGGAAGAGTGAGGTGAATCTCAAAAAATTGCCTGGGCAGGGCGCCTCAGACAGTAAGCAATAAACTTACTCCTTTGTGGAGGCAAGGAATGGAAGGGGGTTAACCTCCCATAACTGCACAGGACCGTCAGAACAGATACTACACTTTGATCTTAGCCAAAAGACCAAGTAAAGCATCCGAAATTTTTATTATTCATATCAAGTGTTTGTATACAAACAAAATTACTCAACACATTTTCAACGTATGTTCCTGCAAGAGTGCTCTTTCGCAGTTATTAAATAATGTTATTTTAAAATTTACTAATTATAGAACACTACAAGTAATATTTAAAGCTAAGTAAGGCATTGCTAAACTACTTACATGCAATTAAAAGGTGGAAGCATGAGTTTATGTGGTTTTCCGAGTTCCCTGCTTGCACGTTTGCGCGGTTAGCGACGTTGGATATGAGTTGAAAAATACTTGTAATCCAGGGTTTCGAATCGTACGACCGGTAGTGAATAGTCATATTCTCTATGCTGATGAGTATCGATTGAAAAGGGGCGAAACGTATACGTACATAGATAATAAACAATAACAAATATTTTATATTTGTCGCTCCTCGTAAAATAAGTAGAGCACTCTAATGGTAGTACAAACACAGCATGACGTCACTTGCTTTATAATGCATCATTCCTTATTTAATAGAAGTAGAATGCCTGGATATCAAGCCGCTTTTAAATGGGTTAAATTATAATTGGTTATCGGCTATTCAAATATTGGCCGCGCGGTTAGCGACGTTGGATTTGAGATGAAAAATACTTGTAATCCAGGGTTTCGAATCGTACGACCGGTAGTGAATAGTCATATCTCTATGCTGATGAGTCTCGATTGAAAAGGGACGAAACGTATACGTACATAGACAATGAACAATAACAAATAATTTATATATATATATATATATATATATATATATATTTAAATGTTATATTAAATAAAGATAATTGAATTATCGTTTAATAATAATAATCTATCGTGATAATGTAAAGCTCAATATATTGAATAGAGCAATTAATTTTAGAGGTGAAAGATGTACAGGATAAAATGGAAGTAACCAATTACCGTCGAACCACCAGCATCTTACAAAAATGTTTGGATTCCTGAACAATTTGAGTATTGTTTTCTTTTTCAAACACTCATTTCAAACATTCATTTCCAAAATAAAAGATGCTTTTATTTTTGTCTTGACGTGTTTTAGATATCATCCACCCTGACTTTACGCTCTCAACTTTTAGCCCTTATTTTGGTTCTTTATTTCTATTTTGTTTTACTTCATATAACATTTTCAAAGTTGAATGCTGCCGATAATATTTACAACTACATTATCGGCTTTTTCCTATCCTCTGATGAGAAGAGTTTATCTTTGAAAATCCTTGGATTAACGATATGAGACTCCTTGCTCTGAACTTTTGATGTTTTCATAAATATTGTATCTTCACAATTCTTTATTCTCATCTTTCACCTCTAATATATATATATATATATATATATATATATATATATATATATATATATATATTATAGAAACCACATCAAATGTAATGAACAAATTCTCACAGATTCACAAAAAAATTGGTGTTTATTTGCATACAATTGCTTCGGCCTACCACCAAGATCTATGTAATGTTCTAAACTGTATTGCATTCCGCACTCATTTATTTTTTATTTAAAACTAAATGAATTTAAAAAAAGATAAATAAATGCGGAATGTAATACAGTTGTTTTCCTTCTGACGGGTTACCCTCTTTTTACATCTTAAAAAAAATAAATGCCTTATACGTTTCGAACATTATAGATATCTTGGTGGTAGACCTAAACAATTGTATGCAAATAAAAAACGATTTTTACGTTAATTTGTGAGAATTTGTTCCCTCCATTTTATGTGGTTTCTATAAAATTAAAATATTTTTTATTACAGATTTAGCCTAACAGTATCGAGTTAATGTAAAACTTTGTGCTATAAAAATATTACATTTAAAATTTAAAATATAACTACGCCAAGATCACCGCTGACATGTGATGTCACATGTCGACGATCTGCCGAACTATGAAGAAGGACATTGGTTACTTCTCCTTCCGCAAGTCTCAACGCATGCTTATCACTACTGCTTCCAAAGAGTCGATGAAAGTCAAGTCAGCAGCTTTGTCCGAAATAACTCAAGCACGGATGCGTCAGGATGCTGAGGTTTTTCTCCGATGAAAATAATTTCGAACAGACAGAACGACAGTTTGATCAGCAAAGACATTGAGGAGGTTTCTGTCGCGAAGCATACGAAGTTTCCATCCTCCGTCATGGTCTTTGGCGTCATCTCCAGGGAAGGGGGCGTTGTGCTTCCTTTCTTCTTTCAAAAGAGTCTGAAAGTAACCGCCGAGATCTACCAAGCCAAGGAGCATGGTCAAGCCCTGGATGGACGAGATCGCTTCCGAACGCCCCTACATCTTCCAGCAGGATTCCGCTCCTGCCCACAAGGCCAAGACGACCCAGGAGTTACTGTCTAACAATATTCATCACCACTGGTGGCCGCCTTCCTCATCTGACTGATAAACACCTGGACTTCTTTTAAAGAGTGATCGATGCCAAGACCAACAAGCACGCCAACAACACGGTCGAATCTCTGAAGGCTGTTATCGTGGAGTCGTTCGCCGCTATAGACAAAGGCATGGTCGTCAAAGCGTGTGACTCATTTCGCGCCCGTCTTGAGATGGTCATCTCTACAGGCATCAGTTACATTGAAATGTAATGTAGTATGTAACTCTAACCGTTGCTTAATAAACTGCCGGGTCTATATAAATAACTCACCGATATAAAAAAAAACCTGCTCGTATAATAAATGAGGCATAGTTATAGTCGACATCATTTTCCAACTATATATATATATATATATATATATATATATATATATATATATATATGATTATTTTTATTTACACAGACATGTACAAAATCTGCGACACTGGCATGTCGATGTTATCGATCAACAGTTATTATAAACTGAGTTTATAATAACTGTCGCAGATTTTGTACATGTCTGTGTAAATAAAAATAATCATATATAAAGCTCTATTTGATATTGAGCACTTTTTATAAACCCGGTTTAAATTCTTTGGATTACTACCCTGTGGATGTTTTACCTGGATTATTATTATTATTATTATTATTATATATATATATATATATATATATATATATATATATATATATATATATATATTCACTAGCTGTCCCGACCGGGCGTTACCCAACAGTAATTATAATTTAGTACTGTTTTGGCATTGCTCGTGAATAACTGAAGATAATTAATAATTACATCTTTTTCTGATGTTAAAAAATGTTTAAACTTAAATCGAATTAGCACCTTCGAACTTGGTATTTCCAACTCTATATTAACTGTATACTAAATAAGAAGCTAAGAACCGGATTTTCTTTGGAGATGTATGTAGGTTTACCCAGCGTCAGCAGATTTCCTAATATCAGCAAACTACGCAGAATATAGAAAAAAGAAATAGAAATTGAAATGTATACCATGGTTTAATCTTTTAATGTGAAATAGATAACTTCTATATTGGACAAAATGAGTTTTCTTTACAAAATGTTATGTAGCAGGTTGGAAAGAAAATAATGTCGTTTTTTCCAACACATTTATTTCATCTGAAACATTAGGACATTTTTAATCTTGACAATAATTTCCCTAATTTTCTATGACTTCTGTCCAACCATCAACTAGCTTCTTGATGCATTTTTCAAAAACATTTTGAGAGAACAACAAATTTAGGTCATTTTTTAGTTGGTCGTCATTTTCATAAATTTTATTGTTTAAGTGATTCTGCAACGACCGGAGAAGATGGTAGTCGGATGGAGCAATGCCAGGTGAATTAGGCGGATGAGGCAAAAATTCCCAATTGAAAGACATAAGCTTTTCCTGAGTTAATTTTTTTCTGTGTGAGGTTTCGCGTTATTATGCTTTGCGTTCCTATTGAGTAATACTGGTCGTTTTTTTTATAGAGCAATTCTTAGATCATCCAGCTACGAACAATATTTTACTGCTATGATTGTTTGATTAGGCTCTAGTAACTCATAATGAATCAGTTCTCTCATGTCCCACCATAAAGAGAGCATAACCTTCTTTGGGTGTAGTCCTTGTTTTGGAACAAGCTGTGAACTTTGGTTTCGGTCTAACCATTGTCTTTTGCGTTGGGTATTCTTGTAAAGAACACATTTTTCATATCCAGTCAATAAGGAATAAACCATTGTAAATAAATTAAGAGTTCGCCCTCAAACCCTTGTGTCTTAAAATGTAAAGAATCGCAAGTTGGTACATTGTTTTTTTTTTCAGTTTATATTTAAAAGTGGATATTTTATGTAAGGCAATTGTAAAGTTTTTGTATAAAAGGAAACTAACTTTACGAAATGTATGGTTTTATAATTATAACATAAACGCATATAGTGAAACATTTTTAAGTGCTTAAGCTGTTCAGCGTAAGAACGGTAAATCTCATCATTTTCTTCATAGGGCTGACTTGCCCAAAATATTATTAGAAAGAAATTAAAGCGGCATAAATTATTTACGTATTAATAACATTACTCAATCAAGTATCAATTTGTCAGATATATCGCGATATAATTTTGAGTTTGAAGTGCGACTAACTTATATATATATATATATATATATATATATATATATATATATATATATGTGTGTGTGTGTGTGTGTGTGTGTGTGTGTGTGTGTATCATATGATAGCGTAGGAGTAGGAGGCTCGACGGTTGGGTTTCAATCCTTGAGGCACTAACTGGTCTAGCCGCACTGAAGAGCTGTGATACAGCGAAACAGTCTGTATGTGGATGACTATATTAAGCTCCCTTCCTTGGTAGAGATTATTTGTAAGGATATCGCCAACTGTCATTAGTTTTAAGGCATAGCTCATTTGGTAAAACTAATTCGAGCGCCGGCACTTGACAATGTTTACATTGAGATATCACTTACATTCAGCCAGTGTCATATGCTAGCGCAGTTTCAATCCCGACTTGAGGTACTAACTGGTCTAGCTGTGATACAGCGAAATAGTCTGTATGTTGATGAATATATATATATATATATATATGTGTGTGTGTGTGTGTGTATATATATATATATATATATATATATATATATATATATATGTGTATATATATATATCATATTTGCATTCCATTAACCATGGCGAATTAATCCAAAGCCATAATTCTCATTTGTTCTCATTTCATTTCTGTACTTCGATTAGTTTTTTTACAACTCTCATTTTACACACAAAATTAATTCATTCAAAATTAATATGCATTCCTATCCTTTACACGTGTTTCATGGCAACATTCGAATAAGTGTTTTTTTTTTCAATAATTCCAATTTTGTCAATTTTCAGAAGGTTGCAATATATGTTGTTGAGTATTGATTTACTCCTCTCCAGGAGTTAGGCACAAGGCCAGTTTTTATCTTACTCCCACAAGTAAGACGTAACCCAAGGTCGGGTCGGAAAAGTGGGGTTTAAAAATTGCCTGGGCAGCCCCGTCGGCATTCCCCGGTAGGGGCGCCTCAGGCAGTAAGCAATAAACTTATTCCTCCCCAAAGAGGGAAGGCAAAGCCTGGGAAGGTTGACCTCCCAGAACTGCACAGGACCGACAACCCCCAATAGACCGGCGTAAATCAAGACCTGAAGGCCAAGACAACACCAGTATGGGGTGCAGTATCCATCGGAACAGATACTACACTTTGATCTTAGCCAAAAGGCCAAGCGAAAAACATGTCATGACAAAAATCACCGGAGGGCAAATACGATGCAAATTCAAGTTTATATATGATAAAAATTCGGCAAACTGAAGTATATGAAGGCAAAAATTTCTCTTGGGAAAAGGTGATCACTTTAGAAAAAAGAAAAAAGGACAAAATAAAATCCCCCTCAATAAGATGTTCACACTCGAAAAAATATACGAATCAGATTTCTAAAACGATTGCCCAAAAACTAATATATATATATATATATATATATATATATATATATATATATATATATATATATATATATATATATATATATATATAATCCAGGTAAAACATCTACAGGGTAGTTATCGAAAGAATTTTAACCGGGTTTATAAAACACAACAGACACCATAAATTGGTTCTGCAATATAGTAAATATAGTCAATTGCTTGTTTATCCAGTTTGACATCATTAATTATTACCCATCCATATCTAAAGAACTTTTTGAAAACGTTATTGATTTTGCCACTCCTCTATCTGATATTTCCGTAGATGAAATCAACATCATTAGAAAATGTAGAAATACAGTATTAAGTTATGAACGAGAACAATGGACAAAAAGCAATCAGTTTGGATCCTTTGATGTCTCTATAGGCTCCCTGGACTCAGCAGACGTCACTGATCCAGTTGGTCTTTACATATTATACAACCTTACAAAAGACATTAGACTAGAAGACATAGGCTTATATAGGGATGACGGACTGTTGGTAGTTAAAAACTCAAATGGACAAAAAAGTGAAAGAACAAAAAAAAATATCCTTAGAGAAATGAAAAGATTATATCTTGAAGTTGAAATAACATCTAATATTAAACTAGTTAAATAGTTAACTTCTTAACATTTAACTTAAATAAAGAAACGTATGAACCTTATACTAAAGATAATGCCAATCCAATCTATGTCCACCCACTCTTTAACCACCCAAAAACCATAATCAAACATATCCCCAGATCAATTGAAAAAAGAATCAGTAATAACTCCTCTAATGAAGCAATTTTTAACAACCATGAGGCTTTTTACAATAAAGCGCTAAAAGAGAGTGGATATAAAAACACCCAAATTAAATTCACTAAACCTTAATCTAACAACAAACACAAAAATAGAAGTAGAAAAATTATCTTGTTCACACCCCCATTTAATAACCTGGTTAAAACCAAACTCGGTAAAAGATTCTAAGATTTAATCACTCTACACTTTCTTCCTAATAATATACTACATGAAATGTTTAATAAAAACACCCTCAAATTAAGCTATAGCTGTGGAGAAAATTTAGAAGATATAATAAAAAAACATAACAATAAAATTATAAATGACAATAAAACTACTGAAAGAAAAACAACAAACACCAAGGCTTGTAACTGCACAAACAAAACACAATGCCCCTTACAACAAAACTGCCAGATAACACAACTAATATACCAAGCTACAATTTCAACTAAAGAAAATCCAACCCTGAAAAAATAATATATAGGTATGGCTGGTAATACTTTCAAAGAAAGATATACCGGCCATAAATGTTCATTCAATAACTCTGCTTACCAAAAAGAACCTCACTCTATATATATTATTGGGAATTAATCCACAATAATCAATCACCAACAGTAATTTGGAATACCATTAGAAGAACCAGCACTTGCAGTTCCCTGAACTCACTATGTTACCTTTGCTTAACAGAAAAACTTGAAATAATTAAATTTAGTGATAGAGGCAAACTCCTAAACAAAAATCAAGAAACCTCAATTAACTGTAGACACAATAGATCACACCTTTTTAGTAATTCATATATAACCCCTCAAGCTAATATTACTTCATAAAAAAAAGAAAAAAAATGCTTTACCTATCCACTAATGGTAATTTGACAACATAACTATCGATTTATACCATATTATGTACTATACTAAATACATTTGATTAGAGTCCATTACTAACTATTGCCATTGAAGCCATTATCACCAGTAGCATAGGAATGTGTGTATATATATGTATATATATATGTATATATATATGTATATGTTATATATATATATATATATATATATGTATATTTGTGTGTGTTTGTGCATGTGTGTGTGTTTGTTTGTGTGCATAATATATGTATGTGTATGTGTGTATATGCATGTGTATGCGTGTATATATGTATATTTTATTATTAGTATTATTGTCATTATTTTGATTAATTATTTTTATTTAAATTTTTTTTACTATAACTAATACTTATGGTCACTATTATATCAATTATTACCATAACCACCTCTACTATTATTATTAGTTTTATAAATGAATATTATTATTACTAATATTACCTTTATTTATACTACTATTATTCTAATTTGCATATCAAATAACATTAATTATAACAATAATAAAAAAAATAAAAATAATAATAATACTATCTAAACACTACATCCAAGAACCATTCTGCAATATGGTAGCTAGCAATAAAATTATATATATATATATATATATATATATATATATATATAATTCCTGTGGGGTTTTTGTTCATAGGAGTTAATACAGTGAATCCTAATCGTCTTTACAGAAAAGTGCCCAATAATAAGTATTTACTTATTTTTCACTTTCATACTAAAGACTCGTCCTGTAGAATCTCGGCTACTTTTTAGATGGGGCTGAAATATGTCCGCAAATGTGTAGCCAAACTATCTATATGAATAAAAATGTATACTAAATAAACACATACGTATATCAGAAGTGTATTTGTAGCTCCGATGGATCATAAAGAAGACATCAAAAGAACAGTGAATCCCTTTTCACGTAACCGTGCGTTTCATGCGTTTTTAAATTTATATTTAGGTAGTATTTGTTATTAATTATTTGTTCACAAATGGCTAATTATTTTTTACTGAGAGTTTTTTTATGAAAAAATGCATGCAATTAGTTAGATTAAACTCATTAATATTTCTGTTTACTTCAGCTGGGTTGAAATAACAAAGCAAGTAGCTGTGTATGGGTCTGCATTTAGTTATAAATCCTTGTTTTTTTTATTCAATGAATTAGTTTGTTTTTTTAAAGTTCGTGATTTTATATTTTTCTCTAAACATAATTTACTGTTTCTACTATGTTTTATTGCAAACTTAGCTCATTTTTAGATTTCATACTTAATATTAGAGCTAATATTTTTATTTTCTCATATATATGCCGATAATATAGTAATAGTTTTGTATTTCACTCTTGAATATGATGTGATGGTTATATCTACACTTGAAATTATTTTCAGTGACTCCTATGTATACTTTGCTTCATTTTATATCATTACTTATTGTTCCTTTGTATATAACAGGTAAGTATTTTTATATTTCAGTTGGACAATAATTTAACTAACAATTTATCAATATTTTATCAGTATTCAAAAATGCATCTATTTTTTGAGAAATTAGAGTTTACTGTAATTGGACGAAATATGAAATCATTTTTTTTTTAATTACTTCGAAAAATAACGATTTCTTCTGTTATAATAAATTAAATTTATTATTTTTTGTTTTTTCATGAAATATAATTTTTTTTCTTAAAAAAATGTTTAAATAATTTTTATTTTATTTTTTATCAAGTATTTATCAAACGTATTTGAGGCCACACCTATAATAATAATGATGATAATGATGATGATGATGATGATGATGATGATGATGATGATAATAATAATAATAATAATAATAATAATAATAATAATAAGCAGAAACTGAGATGATGAATCCACAAAACAGGCGTACCAGAGTTGACGATTAAAAGAAGGACAGCGCTAATCCAAAAGACACCAAGTAACTACCGACAAATAACCTGTTTACCAACAATGTGGAAAATCCTAACAGCATAACTGGGAGAAAAAATCTACCACTCAATGAACAATCGTGAAATGCTCCCCGAAGCACAAAAAGGATACCGGAAAATGAAAAAGGGGCGCATGATCTGCTATACACTGATCAGAAGATCATGAATGATTTAAAAAGCAACAAAAAACATATCCATGGCCAGAAAGCCAACGACAGAATCCTTCAATCATGGATAATTGAATCCTTAAAATGTACAAGATACCCGACAGGATTATTAATCTCATTAAGAAAGTAATGGAAACATGGAGACTAGAACTGACAGCTGGAGGACAACACTTGACTGAGATAAAAATACAGAGAGGCATTCTCCAAGGAGACTCCCTATCACCACTACTATATATGATAGCCATGATACCACTTAACTACATACTCAAGAAATGTGATGCAGGATACCAGTTTACAGACACAGAAGAAAAAATAAACCATCTTTATACATGGACGACCTGAAACTATTTGCAAAAGGCAAAAAGGAACTGGGAAAGCTGATAAATACGACTAGAATCTTCAGCCAGTACGTTCAAATACATTTTGGAATGGAAAAGTGTGCACTGCTAGAGATGAAAAAAGGAAAACTGGAGACAACTTAGAGCATGGAACTGCCCAACCAAAAGAAGATGAGGGCGCTATGCAGACAATACAGCTATAAATATTTGGGAGTTTTACAAGCACACACCATCTAATCTACAAAAATGAAAGAGAAGATTGCAAAAGAATATTTACGAAGAACAAGAAAGCCTTTAGAAACGAAATTATATGGCAAAAGCCTCGTAAAAGGAATAAACATCTGGGCAATATCACTAATACGATACTCTAGATCATTCATAGGATGGACTAAAGAAGAAGTCATGCACTTGACTAGAAGAGTAGAAAATTATTGACTATGCACAACGCACGCCATACAAAAAAACGATACGGACAGACTCTACATGAAAAGAAACGAAGGGGGAAGAGGACTGGTAAATATAGAAGACTGCGTAGAAGACACAAAAAAGAGCTGTAGAAATACATAATTCAGAACACAGAAAGAGTGATCACCGCAGCCAGAAACACTGTCCCAATGAGCAAGTTTAGAAGCCACGAAACCAGAAACAAGAAAAGAAAAGTGGGAAGAAAAACAACTACATGGACGTTTCATAAGAATGACAAAAGAAAAGACCCACGAAAATAACTGAGTAAAAAGGATACCTGAACAGATAAACGTAATATCTACAGACGGTTGTACAGAACAATGAGATTAGGAAAAACTACATTAAAGCTAACATAGATAAAACCCAGGAAAACAGTAAATGCAGACTGTGTGGACAAAGAGACAGCACTTAAAAGCGAAAATCACAAAATCCTCTGGGACATGAATGGGCAAACAGATAAACTCATACAAACAAGGAGACCAGATGTCATAATAGTCAACAAAAAGGAAAAATCCTCCCTAATCGTAGACTTTGCCGTTCTAGCAGACCACATAGTAAAGATCAAGGAGACGGAAAAACGAAGCAATATACTTGCCAGAAAATTGAAAGGGATATGGAGTATAAAGAAAGTCAGTAATCGTAGGAGCACTAGGAACAGGCCAACAAAACTTGGAGAAAAGACTGGGAGAAATTTGGATCAAAGGGATCACTGAGACTATACAAAGGGTGGGAATGATCAAAACAGCTGTAATCTTAAGTACGATCCTCGAATGCGAAAACCAACCCGCATAAGCTATGAAGGGTCACCAGTCACATGGATGTTTCAATAAAAAGAACACAAAACCACAGCAAGAACACCTCCACACGAACCAAGATTCACAAACTGCAAGAAATATCATACCCCCCAACAAAAATAAGTGATATCACAAACCTCGAGTGACTGACTCCACACAACATAGTCGTGAAGGGTAAAGGAGGATTGGAAGACAGAGGCACTCACCATACCTCAACGGGATGAGTGCGGAGAGTGCTGGAAATTTAGGGAGGCTTATTACCAAAAAAATACTTGAAAAGACCAATGGTCGTTTCCAGCGAGAAATCAATGGTAGGCAGCTGGTGCAATAACGCAAGGTTATTCGCGGTGGTGATCGAAAAGAAGCGGGGAGTATTGAAAATATGTGGAGACTTGTTGTCACTCAGACTGCAGGGAACACCACCGGTTATTGTCGGCTAGCAATCACTGACGATGACTTGAGTGATACATCCTAGGGAGTACAAATAATAATAATAATAATAATAATAATAATAATAATAATAATAATAATAATAATAATAATAACAACAACAACAACGAGCAACTCGGGAAACCCCGAAACCAGAAGCAAAACGACAAGAAAAGTGGGAAGAAAAACAACTGCGTAAACGCTTCAGAAGACTAACAAGAGAAGAAAGCAACACAAATAGCTGGGCATGCTTAAGAAAAGGACACTTGATCAGCGAAATGGAATCCTTACTGATGGATGAACAGAACAATGCGATTAGGGCAAACTACATTAAAGTTAAAATAGATAAATCGCAGGAAAACAGGAGATGCAGACTGTTTGGGCAAATAGACGAAACAGCACATCATATAATAAGTGAATGCAACAAACTAGCCCCCCCCCCAAAAAAAAAAATACAAGAACAGACATGACTGCGTGGAAAAAACAGTACATTAGGAACTGTGCAAACAACTGAATTTCGAATACGCAAACAAATGGTGCAAACATAAATCAGAAACAGTACTGGAAAACGAAACACAAATAATCTTCTGGGATATTAATATACAAACAGACAAACTTATACCAGCAACAAGACAGAATGTTATAATAATCGACAAGAATGGAAAAATCTTGTAAAATCGTAGACTTCGCCGTTTCGGCAGCCGCAAAGTGAATATCAAAGAGACGGAAAAACGAAGCAAATACACAGAACTAGCCAGAAAACTGAAAAGAATATGGAGCATGAAGAAAGTCAGTATAATACCAATAATCGTAGGAGCACAAGGAACAATCCCCCAAAAAACTGTAGAAAAGACTGGGAGAAATTGGAATCAAAGGGATCATTGAAACTATACAAAGGACAACAATGATCAAAACAGCTGCAATCTTAAGAAAAATCCTCGAATGCGGAAACCAACCCGTATAAGCTACAAAGGTCACATGTAATCTACAACAGAAAGAAAACTAAACCACAGAAAGAACACCACATCACAAACAAAGGAACAGAAAATGCAAGAAACATAACTTTATGAGCCCCTCCCCCAATAAATTACACCGACCTCAGCTGACACGACACAAAATGAACATAAATAGCAAGAAACACTATAAGCTCCCCTGCTCCCCCCTCCCAAAAAATAAAATAAATAAAATAAAAAATAAAATGAATAAATAAATAAATAGATTTTTTTTAAATGGTACCAGCCTAGTTGACACTACACAAAATAGTTGCATAGCGTCAAGGAAGGTGAGAAGACCGAGGAGAGACAGCACAAACCAGACCTCCACTGGAAGTGCAGAGAATGCTGAGACCTTGGGGAGGCTTATTGCCACCCAAATCCCAGAGAAGACCAATGGTCCTTATCAGCGAGAAATCAATGTTAAACGGCTGTTGCGATACTGCAAGTTTATTTGCAGTGGCTATCAAAAAGAGGTGGAGAATACTGGAAATCTGGGAAGACTTGTTGTTACGCAGACTCCAGGAAATACCACCGGTTGTCGATAGGCAATCCCTGATGATCTATGTGAGAACTTCTAGTGAGTACAAATAATAATAATAATACAGGTCGATGTTGCAAACTGTTTATATGTTCACTCATTTCTTCAGGTTGACAAAACAGTGTTTCACACACGCGTACGCACCCACACCGACGTACACACATATACACATAAGTTTGAATTACCTACTAGACACCATCCTCGAGTGTATTTGGTCTATCGGTACAAGAGTTTGTCAAGACAACCTGACATGAGGATACTTCACCCTACAAGTAAACACTGACCAAATATTCAAAATAACATAGTATTCGAAGTCAAAATAAGATCCCCTTCAACACGGCTATATACCGACTCGTACGAAGAATGGGGGACCTTTTCCAAGTAATG
>OY744520.1:56947904-57080404 GCA_963556195.1 Sepiola atlantica
CAAACTTAGGACCGTGTCTATATATACACCTATCAAACATATACACCAATTAGAATGTCTGCAGATGTGTGAATATATATTAATTAATGTATACGAAATCGTTTAATTCTCCGTCTGTATCGTTGCGTAACGTACCTTTATTTATTTTTGTCTACGATTTGTGTATGTGTGCATGTGTGTCTTGACGGGTGCATGTAAGTGCATGTACGTATGTGCAACTTTTTTGCGCGCACGCATGCACGCACATATGTGTGTGTGTGTACCCCTATGCATACATGCATACATGCCTTACAGAATGCGTATCTCGCTTTATTGCGAAACAGGTGTAGAATGGAAATTAATTAATGCAGTGACTAAAGTCGGTATCGAATAGTGGGGGAAGCGTGACGTGTGTAACTTTCTTTTGGAACATGGGGTCAAAGTTCGTATCCAGCCTCTCTCTCTCTCTCTCTCTCTCTCTCTCTCTCTCTCTCTCTCTCTCTTTCTCCTATTTCTCTTATTTCTCTCTCTTTTTGTTTCTATCTCTCCCCTCTCTTTCTTTCTCTCTCTCTCTCACTCTCTCTCTCTTTGTCTCTCTTCTTCACTTTTTCTTTCCGTCACTCCGTTTTTTTTATTGTTTTCAATATTTCGCTGTAAGCATTTTTCGCATTCTCATGATGCATACATTTTTCAAATCCTTTATCATTTCCTTTTTCCTATTTCGTTTTTCCTTTTATACTTGTTGAGTTAGTTGATCAGAAAAGAAAAAGGAATACAATAAAGGGTTTAAGGTTGATACAGAAAGACAGAAACAGAGAGAGACAGAGAGGGGGAAATTGGGAAAGAGAAGAAAAAGAAAAGATGGAAACAAGCCAGAGCCGGCTTATTTGCATATTCAAATCAGAGAGGTCACCTGGCTTCTCTCAGCCAATCGCGTCCGCCGACGGGTAGTATATAAGCTTTTACTGGCCGGGAAAGAAATTATTATTCGGTGGAAACCGATCGGACTTATCTACTCATTAACTAACTGTCCAGGATTGTCTGGGATTCCAGTAAAGGTTTGAATTAATCTCGCCTAACAATGAGCGTTACTCAAAAGAAAACCGAAATCAGTACAACCACTTCTTACGAAGGAGACACCCGTCCTTCTAGCGGTATGAGTGGATTTAGCTACAGCCCCAAGATCCATCCCCGAGCTGCGTTTATGAACAGGAGCGCACAGGCTCCTTTCAGGAATAGCATGGGGAGCAATGCCGCGTATACGAGATCTTACGATTTCAATTATGGAGCAATGCCGGGGGCTTACGCTAACATTTCCTCGACTGGTGTCAACCATGTCAAAGCGAACCGTGAAAGGGAAAAGCAGGATATGAGGGACTTGAACGAAAGGTTCGCTAACTACATTGAAAAGGTTCGATTCTTAGAAGCCCAGAACAAGAAACTAGCCGGTGAACTTGAAGAGCTAAAATCGAAATGGGGCAAAGAAACGTCCGCTATTAAGGAAATGTACGAAACTGAACTTGAAGAGGCGAGGAAACTGATTGATGCGACCAACAAAGAAAAAATTACCTTGGACGTGAGAGTAACTGAATTAATAGACCAATTGGAAAGACAACAGAAAGAGTGAGTATTAAAACCAACCCTACTACACTGTTATCCCATTTGGGAAGGGGACACCCCCACACAATGTCTGATCCATAATTAATGCCCCCACTTCTGGCAATTATCCGACTGCCGCCCCATCTTTTAAAGCTTGTTATCCTTTTATCTCTTGTCCCGGGGCACTTCACTTTCGGGGAAGGGGACCCTCAGCACAGATAGTAAGTTATAAATTTGACAGATGAGATTTAAAAATAAAACTAGTTTTATAACTATGACATTTGTGTGGACGTATGTTTTATATGATCGAAGAGAGCTAGAGGCATTCGCCCATTTTGTCTCCTTATAATTAAGCCCTCGGGATTAATATATATTTTGAGAAATTCCTTTTCGCCATTCAACCCTTCGCCATGACTGTGTAAGATTCCCTCACCTTTTCTCTACCCCCGCCTCTCTTTCTCTCTCTCTTGCTCTGTCTCTGTCTGTATGTCTCTCTCTCTCTCTCTCTCTCTCTCTATCTATCTATCTACTTATCTATCTATCTATCTATCTATCTATCTCTCTCTCTCTCTCTCTCTGTCTCTCTCTCTCTCTCTCTCTATATATATATATATATATATATATATATATATATATATGTGTGTGTGTGGGTGTATAAGCTCTACCTAGTATTAAGCACCTAAAAGAATATTAGTTTTTAGTTGTTTTTATTATCATATTTGAACTTGTTTAATATATATATATGTGTGTGTGTGTGTGTGTGTCATAATTCTATACTCATTTATGTGTGTCTTTCTTTATATGTTCATGTATATATATATATATATATATATAAGTATGTATATGTGTACTTATAGACATGTGTGTGTGTACTTATCTATTTTAAAAATTTATTTTGTATATATTACCTTTCATTACTTTTGTTGTTTCTTTAAAAACAAAATGTCGATTAAATATTTTTGTTTTGCTCATGAAACTTTCAAAGCTTATAAAAACTTTTTAGTTAAAATGAAATAATAAATAAAACAATGAAAACCGACTTCACACTAGGACTAAAAAAAGTTTCGTCGGACAGCAATTACATTTACAAAGTATACATAAGGAAACAAATTTAATAAAAAAAAGAGAAATGGCAACTTATCTATTTAATCTGGTAGATCTGTTTTCTTTTCCTTTTTTATTTTTATGTTACATCGCGTGTATATTTTCTCCCTGTTTCCACCGGGTTTTTTTTTATGTCGGCGACAACCACTTGTTCAGACAGGGTCATCGCCACGCACGCACGCACACACACACAGGCACACAGGCGCATCGTCCTACACACGCACGAATCAGCGTGATTATTTGCGTCGTACCAGCCGTCAGACTAGTCGGCATTAAAAGTAACAGATTAATCGGCACTTCTTCGTGTATATCGTCCGTTTTCGGAGGCAACCGAATCAAAACTGATGCCCCTTTTTTCTTTTATACACCTTTAGCTTTGGCAGTACGATTATATATTGCTTTTGTCATATTGTAAAAATGAGTCATTTGCAAAGAAATGACGGTTTAAAAAAAAATGGTGGTATAACAGCAGAGTCTCTGTCGTCTGCATAGATCTCTTTCCACTGTCACTTCTCTCTCTCTCTCTCTCTCTCTCTCTCTCTGCCCCTCTCTCTATCTCTGCCTCTCTCACTCTTCCCGCTTATCTCTCTCTTTCTCTCGCTCACTGTCTCCCCCTCCTCTCTCTCGCGCGTTCTCTACCATACTAAACTGATAATCGCGATAGTTTTAAACTATCGACTCCAGTAAAAAAAACAAAAAATAAACAAAACAAAAACATTCCTAACAAATTAACGTGACGTCTATTCAGTCGTTAATGAGTCATCGGCCTTTTGCCTAGTAGCAAAGTGTAGTATCTGTTCTTATTCTGAACTTAATCTTTTTCTTCTTTGGTCGGTGAAGGAGAAATCCTTCTAGACTTTGGCAATTTTAATTTTTATCCCAATCCAGTGTACCCCATTTTGATGAAGCTGGAGTTTCCCCACATCAAAAAACCGACTTTGTGTCTTATTCTGCCCTCATGGGGAGGCAAATAAATAAAGACTAACTGTAACCGTCGCTTAGCGAGCGTTCATAATTAGCCTAATGGATACAACCGCGTACTACGAAATCAGCGATGCTGAGTTGAAGTCCCGTCGGAGTATTGTGATCATTTCTGCACTGATACCTTTAGGAAGGGATATTTTTTTACCAGCTATTAGGGAAATGTATACCTTGTATTCAATTAAGTGTATACATACACCCTCGTTTTTGTTTCTGTGCATTAAACACTCCTGCAACTTTTTTAATTTGCCGTAAGACAAACAAATTTGTCGTTCATAAATTGTGCTGTTTAACTTTCGAAAACACTTAATAGTTGCCCGTAATTAACTGCTAAATTGTTAACAGATATTTCGTGTCGGTCAGTTAGCATTTATTTGAGCCAAAGTATAAAGAAAGAAATAGAATTTCAATGTGGATTTTTACAACCATCAAGTTCTTATGTGCTGACTGATTGACGCAACACAATCTTCCATTCGTCTCTTACTATGCTGTACACATATTCTCACTACAAATGTCTTATCTTCCCTGTTGTTCTTATTTACTTGCTTCCCCACAAGCGAAGAGTTAGACACAGGTCGGCTCACCATGATTGGGACAAAAATGAAAAATTGCCTCAGTCTAGAAGGATTTCTTATTTTACTGATGGAGGACATAACAGATGAAGCATAGTATCAGAGCAGATACTACCCTTTGCTCATGTTCTTGTTTTCCGTTGTTTCACCAATATTATTCACTTTCTTCCAATCTTTCATTCATAACTTTTTCCTCTCTTTCTTCTGCTTCATTATTCTTTGACCAGACTATTTTCTCATTTATACACTGGCAAATAGACATACATATACACATATACTCACATAACACACACTCACGTCTACATACATACATGATTCTTGAAACAGTTTTATCAAAAATGTTATTACAATTCATCATATTTCAGCATTTACGTAATTACAATACCATAGAAAAGCAAACATTGAAATTAAAAATAAAACTTTGAGTAAGAAATAAATATTTGATAAATGTTAAAAATAATTATCTTTAATTAAATTGTACAAAAAACTGAACATTGCATTTATTCTCCAACAAATATATGTGATAAGATATATTACTGTAGTATACAGCCGCTTACCTCACGCACACTCGTAAATAGTGCTTAGTATGTATGTATGTATGTATATATATATATATATATATATATATATATATATATATATATATATTAATGTATGTATATATTAATAATATCATACCATTATACGTTGGTTAACCATATTTAACAACAGTTTCGGGAAAATAAAACTCGTCGGGTTGAAGAACACGTCTCCCCTTCATCAGTAGATGATCTAACTCATAGTTCTGATTGGCGATTGCCCCAGAAACCGCAGGTATAGATGGAGAACGTACAATTTTATGATATCATATATATATATATATATATAACAAACTAAATCGATACTAATCATATCGTAAAATAAAAAGTGTAGCAAGTATATATTCGATATAGGAACCTGACATTCTTTATTCTATATTATACACGCACACTAATATGTGTATATGCATATATATATATATATATATATATATATATATATATATATATATATATATATGCATATATATATATATATATGCATATATATATAGGGAGAGGGGGCGAGGGAGAGACGGATATATAGATATATACATATATGTTTTCATGCATTTTATACAGATTGTACCACAAACAATAATTTCACATGTTGGTGATGTTACTCCCTGTGATATTGCCTTCTAAATGATCCTTATTTCAAAAGAAATGAAAAATCTTACAACAAAGGTTGTATTCAATTTTTACATTGTCTTTCATTAAATAATTTTTAAAAAAACCAGAATCCTAATAGGAGTAAAATAGATTGACAAGGAAAAAAACGATTTGCGTAGAAATTAAGGTTCGATCACTGGAGACACGACTGGGACAGGCCAGAAAAAGGGAACATGGGGTTAAAAGAAGGAAGACCTGCTTTTTATAAGAGGGTCATTCCTTCCCATGTGACCTTGCTTTCATCTCGTAAGATTGATCAGAAACTCCTTCTCTGTCTGATGTATGACCGTAAAAGCATTCAAATGCAACAGGTTTAACTTCCAAGGGCAGGGGGCGCCAAGGACGACCCATACAAGGAGCCTTTTCTGCAAGGAACACAAACGTTAATAGGAATGGAGGTGTGTTCAAAAGAAAGTGGGCGGAGCACATTTTCTCATTAACATATCGACTGAGCACAGGAAGAAGAGAAGGAGGTGGCTACCGTCTCCAGTCCGTTACCTATTTCGTTCGAGTTCGTATCCTGATCGGCCCTTTGCAAGGGGAATATATTTATTGCCCAAGAATGCAAATATTATTTAGTTTTTGATTTAAAAATGATATTAAAATGTCCATTCTTATTTTAATTGTAAGAACGCAGATTTTTGCCAGGGTCTTGTTTTGTCCGTCGCCCCTTTCGACCAAGCTACTGTAGTCGCTAGTTTGGTGTAACCGGATTTTATCGATTTACGCTAGGATGAACCGTCAATTCGATAGCCGCATTTACCTTTTTGGTGCATTATGTCCGCATCTTTTTCTTCTTCTTCTTTTTCTTCAAATCTAAATGTGTAATTATTTTCTCACATCAGTTTGATCTTTTTTTAGCTTGATTTTTTAATGTTTTTCTTACTTTATTGTCTTTGCATTTTCTTTCAATTTTTTTTTTCATTATTTGTTTTTACTTTTCATACATGTTTACGAGATGATCTTACTTATTTTTATCATGAAATATCGTCATGCACGAACTTTTAATTTCTCATTTAATCCTTGCTTCACGTCTCGCTTTCATTAACAGTTAAAATTGTTAACGAAATGACCAGTTGTAAAAACATTTCGAGCCTAAACAAAACTTATGATTTAAACATTTTGTAAATAAAATTGTGTCCAAAAGAATAAGCTCTCTCTATATGTGTATATAAAAAAATGGCGATGCTATTTTCTTTTTCTTTTGGGTATGCTGTCCCGTTTTTAATAACATGTTAAAGTTGTTAAAATAGATAACTACAAGTATTTATTTACTCCTCTCCAGGAGTTGGGCACAAGGCCAATTTTATTTTACTCCCACAAGTAAAGTGTGACCCAAGGTCGGGTCGGGAAAGTGGGGTTTGAAAGACCATTATAAATTGCCTGTGTAGCCCCGTCGTCATTCCCCGGTAGGGGCGCCTCAGGCAGTAAGCAATAAACTTACTCCTCCCCAAAGAGGGGAGGCAAAGCCTGGGAGGGTGGACCCCCTAGAACTGCACAGGACATACCCATAGACCGGCGTAAATCAAGCCCCGAAGGCGACGACAATACCAGTTTATGGGGTGTAGTATCCATCGGAACAGATACTACACTTTGATCTTTGCCAAAAAGCCAAGAACATGACTACAAGTAGATCTCGAGTCACAAGAGAAATCTACATGAAAGACAGAACTGAAAAATCAATTTCATATTTCTCTTGTATTATCATATCTTTTGCCTCCTAGAGCAAAATTACTCAATGAAGGTAGAGATTTGTCTAGTCTGAAAATATGAATGTAATGGAAATAGAGATGTATATATAAAGATACACGTAATGGAAAATGTAAACCTTTTACGATCGACGACATTCTAAGTGATATTAAATCAATTAAGATTAAGAAAAGAAATGTCGTTATTTGCTTATTAAGCCTGCTTTTCTTTGACAGGTTTACTGTTTTCACCTAAACCTATCTAAAATGCCCCGCGTAAGATTAAACATCGATTTGAACTAAATTACTTTACTAGAGTCTCTGAAGTTTAATTAAGTCTTTGAAAATATCACATTTCAATTCATATCGATCTTTGAGAGTTTCTCAATTACAAAGAAAACTATTTGGCATAAACTACACTTTATTGATATTCATATCCGAACTTTCTCATAACTTCTAGAACCAGTGACTGAATACTCCATTAGAAAAAGTGCCCAATTAGATAAAAAAAAAATGGTATCGCTTGGTATCTTTGAGCGGCTAAAAAAAGCTAAATTTTTTCTGCCGAGTATCATTAGTGAAATGATGTGTTATCGATTCTTATTTGGACTAAAAGTATAGGTAATCCAATACCGATATTCCATCTGCACGCATGTCTATGCTACCCTTCTGTTATAATCTGGGACGCCATGTTTTTAATATATAGAAGATTTAATTTCAAACAAATTATTTAAATGTTTAAACTGAATATTGATATTATTTGTTTTGTATTTTTGGGGTGATAAAGGTTAATAGCATTGAGCTTTGAACACACTCACATGAATGAAGGCATTCTTTTGTTTTGAAGGCAAATAAATTCAACCAAATGAATTTTCTCTTTCTCACTTTGTAGTCAATTGAAATCAAACGATGAACTCACTAATTTGAATATATTTTCTAAATGTATTTATGTGCGTATACATATTAATGTGTGGCTTAACAGTTTCACATTATTGTTATGGCGTTTAGCTTCTTTATTGATATACCAGTCAAAAACTGACAGTGGCACTTTACATTTGCTTCATATTTGCAGCAATGCAAGTACAATCATTAGAATCGTTACCAAGTACCTTTTCTTTTCTAGTCGATTTAGTTGAAATATTTAATCCGTGGCTCTGATTAAAACAACTGTCTATCCTATTGTCTTTTTTTAATTCAGTCTCGAAAAGTAAATTATTAGAAAAATAAATCAGCAAATAATGTAAAAACTATGTGGTTGCTTTTGCCAAAAAAGATGCCATTAAGCCTGGATCGAGAGGTCAGTCTAAAATGTTTGAACTTTTCTTGAATTAAACTCTGTCGGGACAAAATAGTTGATTGCAATACAACAATTACAAGAAGGACAATGTGCCAACAAAGATGTTAACAAATTTAAGTCGCTAATATATTTTGTTTCGTTCAATATATTTTAAAACTTCTTTATCAATGATCTACCTACTTTCATTCGCACTTCTAATTCATAATTATACTCTCAACTTGCTTTTTTTTCTACCTGTCTTTACACGCTATGCTTATCTAACTTTGTTTCGTCTTTTTCGATAATACTACATACACTATTTTGTGTGTGTAAAGGTTTTTAGCGGTAAATCAATTGTTAATATTCTATTTCTAGTTTGGTTTTTAAGTTCGCAATGTCAAGTTTTCCATTCAATAAAATGTCTACTTTTACTGTGTTCATTTCTCTTGTTTTCCGCCATTAAAACATAAAATCTACGGAAAGATGTACATTTGTCTTGGCAGTAGTTTGCATAGAGCGGATTTTATCGATCATTGCTAACCAACGTTCCATCGTGACCAAATCTGGCTTGCTCTACCACCGTCTCCCTCTACCCGTGATCTTCTTCCTTATAAGGCGATGTACACCTCGGCAAATATACCTGATGATTCTTGCGCAGTTGAGATGTCGTGCACTTTTCTGGGAACAGCTTGAAATGACGCAGTTGACGTCACACAGCAGAACTCCATTCAAACATGCGTATTACCAAAATATAAATCTTCATATCAAGTAAATTTCCGAATCTCTGAATATAGTTGTTTCAATAGACAAGTTGGTACCTACAAATGAAACTAAGAGCAGGTAATTTTAAATATTAACAGAATTACCAGATTTCGAAATAAAATGACCGCAAAATTAAATGTTCAGTTTTTATCAATGCATTAATTGCAACCGGCCCATTTGGCATGATAGAGTGTTCGTTGATAGATCGGGGTACCGGAGTCATACAAAATACTTAAAAATTCTCCATTGTGCCCTCTTGCTAAACACATAGATGTGTAAGGTTTGGATCAAGATTAAGTTGAGTTACTAGGGAAAGGAGTGGCGGCCTCCCCTACATCGCTGTCTAATGAAATGGAAACTTGAGGTCACCTTCAACTACGCTCTATCCATTTAGCTTATTTAAGGCCATATCTACTTGAGAGTTTAAAGTATTCAGTTTAACATTCCCACAGAAAAGACCCTTAAACATAGATCGAACTCACAACATTTAGAGAAAATCACTCTATTGTATCTCTTAACCAATCCTTGGCTTAATAGTTTGAGTGGTCGCTAATAAGGCCGCAAGGCTGGGGTTCAATCCGCGGTTGAGTCATACCAAAGACTCTAAAAATAGTACTTAATAACTCCTTTCTAAACACGTATCATTATAAAACAGGGATCAAGGTTAAGTGTGGTAATCCACTACATCTCGGTGTATAGTCAATGAAAAGAGAGCCTTCGGGTCGCCCTTGACTATTTATAGAAACTATGTTGTTATTTTTTTCCTATAATTAAAATTTAAAAAAAAACGCGTAAATTCTCCTGGGTTTCATCCGACCCATTAGGGTGGCATGAAACTGACGAAAATTTACTAAACACAAGGATAGACGGTGCTCCAACCATTAATAAACTCCTTCAATAAAATCGATTAGGAATCAGTAGGTATTTAGTAACGATTATAATGATTGAACTGCTTATTACTATAAATATGCTTTAAATAAAGTAAATGCATCGCCGTAGTGATTGATGTAACTGAAAATATCAGTTCTCTAATAAAATAATTTAAACTTTACTTCTATATTTTACTCAATTCAGGAACGTCATCGATTTTTTGCTTTCGTTTCTTCTAAGTTTATTTATTTATTCATTTATTTTTTGTTTTAACTCTGCTATTATATCTTCTTGTTTAATAGTCAGTGGGTGTTAGTGAACAATCTACAGAGAAAAATGCCATAGATCCATCGCATCGTACGATAGACTGACCGATTGGTGTGTAAAGTTACTCGGGCAGATCTAATATCTCTTTTGTTTATATATTCCAGCAAGTCTGAACTTTGAAATGTTTCTTTCAACTTGTAAAGAAATTACAAAAACAAAACAAACAAAAAAACAAACAAAAACATTTTAAGTCATGGCGAGTATTCAAAAAGTCGATTGATGTCCTAATAACATCATGAACTTACTTGATTGTCTTTCACCCTGAAATAGCGATTAGCCTATTCAAAGTTGGTTAAATGTTTATAAAACATTGTAACAGTACAAATAATAGTTAGTTATTAAATTAAGGTGTTTATTATTTGAAATCTAAACGAGAATCTTGTTATTGCAGTTGTTTAAAGTTAGAAATGAGAATGGAAGAAAATAATCGATTGTTACTGCTTCAATCTTTATCAGAAATTATTAACAGAAGTGATCAAACTGCTTATAAATAACTAGATGAATATCGTCCCAGGACGGGTAAAATTAATTACCGAACAGAACAGTTTTGCACCACTTTTATGTAACCTTACGAAGATAATAACCTAGATATAATGCTACTAAACATTATGTCGAGAGTTCTAATTCTAATTTTGATCAAAATCTTTAACATGATTTTGATCCTAGAAAATGTCTAAAATTAATGGGTCTTACTAAGAAATTGAAATTAAGGGATTCTTGCTTAATTCGTTCTTAATAACTATGAATCAAATTTAATGAGAATGTATAATATTAACATTTTCAAATAGAGGGTTGTGTCCATATTATGCCTCCTAAAACCTTTTAAAATTTTGGGGATATTTATTTATTCATTTTAAAATAAATGAAGTCTATTTTTTTAAACTCACAAAAACGCGAAGCTATATGAATTTTCACGGATGGCTTCCACCTTCTCTTTAACTAAATAAAACTAAATATAGCTCACATTACTCACCCTTACGCCTAGAAGCTGTGTTCCAGAATTAATAACGATCGGCTAGTTTGTTTGGGAATGAGTCCTATATATATAGATAAATATATATACATATACACATACCTAACTCTATATGAATCAATGTTAACTCTAAAATGTTATGAAAACATGTTATTGTGAAATTTATTTTTTTCTTTTATTTTTCTTATATTATTTGTCGCTATTTCATAATTTTGTTTCCTATTAACTTGCCTGACTACGAGGAAAATGTTGGGCGGATTTTCATGTGGAGAAAATCCAGCTCCCACAAAAAGGGCAATCTCAATAAGGTACCTGTAAATTTCCGTAGGCATTCACTCATTCGAATAAGGGTGCCTCAGATTAAAAGCAATAAGTTCATGCCCCTACGAAAGGAGGATGTAACGCTTGGAGGGACAGCATCCTGAAACCTAACAGATATTACACCTTTATATCCACTGGAAACAGTATTTGTTTACCTGCTCTTCGCAGCGCCAAGGGAAGACACAAGGTCAGTGTATCATCCCGTTAGCATTTCCTCACGAATGAAGGTATCTCAGGCGAGATGTAATAAAACTACACCATCCGAATGAAGGAGACTAAAGACAATACACTATTCGTCGTCTCTAAAAGGGGAGGGGGTAATGCCTGCGAGTATGGCTTCCGTGATGGTACTTTGATCCTAGCCCGAAAGCCGGATTAAATTTCCATACTTTCTGTCCCTATGTTACTTGTCTCCCCACAAGGGCAGATTAAGACACGAGGTCGGATTTTAATGTGGAGAAAATCTACCTCACTAAAAAGTGGAACTCTGATTTGAGAAAAAAATAAAAATTACTTCAATCATGAAGGATTTCTTCCTTTACTGCCCGAGGGCAGAAATTATGAAGTGATGTATCAGTACAAATACTACACTTTGCTCTTAGCGAAAAGGCCAAGAAATACTTCTGTCTTTTAAAAATCTATTTTATTCTCTACCCTTGAACACGTCTTACTTTCTTATTTATATTTCTTTTATTCTTCATTTCGAATTTTGCTCGTTGTAATATCAAATATCCTGTTTTCTTCTCGTTCTTGCTTCTCACTTATTTCTCTTTCTCAGAAACCATCACCTGAGCACTCGTTTTTATGTCCAGAAACGTAAAGAAATTCCTCCAGCCTTCAATTTATTGCTTTATAAATATCCAATATCCGGATATGTACGCAGCATTTTCTCATTAAAGATTTAAACGAAATAGACACATTTACCTATAGATTATACTTATTTCATTTTTGTTTTCTTAAGAATCAATGAAAGATGATATAAAATGATCAATGGACGAACGTTGTCTTTTAAATCAAACATTTAATAAAATAAAAACTATATATAGTTTTAAATATTAAATATAAAAATATCGATAGTTGGCATTAGTGACCTTGAGTTTGAATTTTATCTTGACCAACTCATCAAGGGCATTGGCCAAATTGCCCCATCAGTCATTGACGGAATGTCTAAATTGTTTCCATCGACAATTGACCCGGCGGGCGGAGGGGGTCAATCCTAATTGGGACAGTTCCCCTCATTATTTAAATGTACCCCTAAATACATCAACGAAAATTATACTTGTACCAACTATCAGTTACTTTTGAACATCAAAGAAATAAACACGCACCAGCATTTCTATTCATATATATGTTTAATTCATTAGATTCATTAAAGGTTCATAATTTCCCATGATGGGCAATATTTTAAAAAAAGTGATTATTTCTCAATGGTTTATCCTTAGGTTACATTTCCTTTGAAACTGAAATGGGTTCGCTTTTCAATTGCCACAACGAGTGTCAATTTCGTTTTGGAGAAATAAAAAAAAATAACTGAAGCGATTGCATTCATTTGCTTACGTGATATTTCACTTTAAAATCAAACTGATCATTTTTATTTTAGGGTATCCCGTCTCAGTCTTGATATGAAAGTGTTCAACGGATTAGTATAATACGTCGATGCGAATGTATACCCTCCGTCCAAAATGACAGAACCAGCGTTTGCACTAATGTTTATTATTTATATAAAATAAAGTCTGAGTTAAAAAAGGAGAGGAATAAGAAAGAAATAAAAAACGTCTCAAACAGGAAATTTAACAACCCCCCCCCCAAAAAAAAAAAAACACAATTCGGTCTAGAATGAAGAAAGACAAAAAAGAAAAAAATTCTCGTTATGGAAAGATATCTGTTATTTGCTTTCTCAATTCCTCTACATACTTGCAATGGATTCGTCGGGTTTACTTTTACTCACTAAATTTTGTGTGACGGGGGTCGGATATATATTTACAAATAAATATCTTATCAGATCTATTATATTAAATTGCGCACTATTATTGTGGAAGAAAGTATCATCCGGGTAATTTTCGCTTATCGAGAAAATAACAACTTGTGTTCAATAAATAGTATTCAATGAATCGTTTATAATGTCATTAAATAATTCTCAAATGTAAGGGCAAAATGAAGCATCTCTTCTGATACTACACTTCATTTTTTTTTCTGTCATCGGCGAGTGAAAGGTAATCATTCAAGACTGAGGTAATTTTAACTTTTGTTCCAATCCAGAATGTCATTTTGGCGCAGGTGGATTTTTCGTCACACTGTCTAACTCTGCCCTTCTGGGGAGGCAAATAAATAGGGAAAACCAAACATTCAGGAAACTAATTTTACAAAATAAATGCCTGATGACAGAACCTTTCAAATTAGCCGTTTCGTTAAAAAAAGTCGTTGCAAAGAAACGCAACATTTTATCTATGATGGGTTAAGTGTTATACGACCACATTGCAAGATTGCAATAGAGTGTTTATTGCGTTTTATATGGCAATAGAAACGTATGTATTATCTGATATGTGGAATTACCTGTTCTCCCTTCAGTCAGTAAGGTGTTACTATTAATAATTGGACTATTATCAGCTGATGATCACTTCGTCATATTTAGATAACACTTTTAACTGGCTTAATATTTTAAAATTAAACATGGACTTTATGTTTATACTAAAACAAAATGTCCCCCGTTGGGTCACCCATTGAGATCGTGTGAAATAGTTTGAATCATGAAAAAGTGAGGTTCCAACCAGTTAATGATAAAAATCATATATATATATGTAACTTCTTGGCCTTTTGGCCAAGATTAAAGTGTAATATCTGTTCCGATGGATACTGCACCCCATAGACTGGTATTGTCTTGGCCTTCGGAGCTTGATTTACGCCGGTCTGTGGGTTAGTCCTGTGCAGTTCTAGGAGGTCCACTCTCCCAGGCTTTGCTTCCCTTCTTTGGGGAGGAGTATGTTTATAGCTTACTGTCTGAGACGCCCCTACCGGGGAATGCCGACGGAGCTGTCCAGGCATTTTCTTTTCAAATCCCACTTTCCCGACCTTGTGTCACATCTTGCCTTGTGGGAGGAAGATAATATATATATATATATATATATATATATATATATATATATATATATATATATATGTATATATAAAATAAAATCCAAAGTCATATTCTTTTCTTCTGAAAGTATCTCCATTTTTATTTTCCCTTACAATAACGGGTAAAATACGCTAATAATTCCCTATTTTTATAATAGTCTACTTCAGTCTTTTTATTCTGTTCTTTCCTTATTACACAGAGAGAGAGAGAGAGAGAGAGAGAGAGAGAGAGAGAGAGAGAGAGAGAGAGAGAGAGAGAGAGGAGGGGGCAGACAGACAGACAGAGACAGGAAGATAGAGAGACAGAGTGGGAGAGAGGAGTAGGGATAGGAGGGAAAGCGTGAGTGATAGATACAGTGTACAGTAAGAGAAGATGTCAAATATAATCTAATGAGAAATGAAGAGATGTATAGGACGACACTTAGAGGTGGGTTACTTGGCGAAAGAATTGAATTTTCGGCTAATTAGCATAATTAAAACAGAATTTCTTTTCAAACATAACTCAATCCCTAAATAAACGATTATTTTAGTATGTATTTTGTGTGATTAAAATATATAGGAAACGCCTTAGGGAAACAAACGTTGATCAACTCAGCTTTAGTTTAATAATACATGTAATCGTGTGAGGATTTATGGTCAAATAAATTGCCCAGTTGGTTACTCACTGAAAATCATAATAATCTGGCTTAATCTTTCGTTAATCGTCCAAATCTTTTATCATAGAAAAAAACTAGAAACACATTCTGATTTCACATGATGCTTTTGCAATTATTTCATTAAATCCCAAAATGATGATTCCTGCTATTGGCGTTGTTTTATCAGGAGATTATAAATCTCCCGATAATCTATTTAGGTTAATTTTATGTATCACCTAAATACATGTTCTCGTTGTATTTGCTCATATCTATTTAGAGAGTATTAAGTTTGACAAGAAGTGAATTGGTGATTATGACATTTAAAATTCTTCTTCATTTGACAACCTTCATTGTGGCGTCCGTTTCTCGGTTCTGGTTATTGATACAGTTGCTGTTGTTGGGACTGAAATCATTTAAATTAGTAAATACAAGCTTCATTAATGCGTTCGAAATATCAGAAAAGAGACTAGAAATAGCTTTAAATTGTTTACAATTTCGGTGTGCTATTTATTGTTAACTGGACAAAAATGTGACTCGTTGGGTCACCCGTTGAGCTTGGGTCGGATTGTTTGAATCAAGAAAAAGTGAGTTTGCAAAGTCAGTGAAATATAAAAAATGACATGAACAAAATCTCAAGTTAGTCATCTCTCTCCCTCTCTCTATCTCTCTCTGTCTGTCTGTCTCTCTTTCTTTATCTCTCTTTCTCTCTCTCTCTCTCTATCTCTCTCTCTCTTTCTCTTTCTCTCTGCGTGTTCCCCCTCTCTTAATTCTTTCTTTCCCTTTCAGCTATCGGTTAAATCGTATTACGACGTATAGTGTTATTCACTTTTGTTAATGATGGACTATCCCAATCTGTTTATTATCGCCATTTTTTTATTATCTTCCTCTGTTAATACATAGAGAAAGAGATAGAGGGTGTCACAGAGGCGAAATTAATGGAGAGAGTATAAAACAATATCAAGGGGGTGTCAAACAAAATACAGTAAAAAAGGAAGAGAGTTATAGACATACCTTAGTTATAGATGATTCACTTGTTAAATTAATTGCAAATTGCAGCTAATTTTAACAAGTAAAATGGATGTTTTGAAGCATAACTCAATCCCAAAACTAAGGGTTACTTAAGCATGTATTTTTTTATTATACAATATATAGGGAAAAGCCTTTCAGTCTAAAATAAATACTAGGTACTAGCTCGTACAAATATCGACAATCTCACAAAATAAATAAGAGCAATATGCTAACCAAATTCTCTTACAAATGTCATTAGAACGCTCCTCCCAATGACTTTGCGGTTTATTCTTTCTCTATTATTTCTGATTTTATCCAATTTATACTTAAAACTTGAATAAACAGAGAAAGAGAGAGAGAAAGAGAGAGAGAGAGAAAGAGAGAGCGTAATGGAAGCGAGAGTTATAGATAGTGTATGAAATAGAGCGGGCAGTCAAACAATACACAGTGTGAAAGGGTCAGAATAATAAAGAGAAAGTTATTAAAAGATGTAAAACCTAAGAAGTGCGACAAAAGAAAACAGACAGTAACGATGTCATTATTTGAAGCTCATTTCTGGTGCGGACTATATTTTGCCATACACGCTTTGAGGTTGAAGTTGACGCGACAGAAAAGGCGTTCCTATCTAGCCAATCGCTGGGCAGTATTTTTACAGCAACTAAGAAAAGATGCATATCATTAGGAGTGCGAACACGACAATAATCTTACATATATGCATACGTACCTGCGTTAATATATATCACATATATAGTACACACACATATAGTGTGTGTATTTAGGCAACATATTTTCAATATCAATATTCATAGTACAATATATTCTTTTTTTCAATATCAATATTCATATGAATATATATATATATATATATATATATATATATATATATATATATATATATATATATGTATATACTAGAAGAATATCTATTCCAGGACGGGTAAAAATTAATTGCACAAGCAGAACAGTTTTGTACTTGTATGTCCCCTTACGAAGATTAAAATCAAGATATAATTACAATAAACCTGATGTCTAGAATCCTTATTACAATTTTAATCAACATTCATTACATGATTTTGATTCTTGTAATGTTTAAAATGTAAGGTTTTAGCTTAAATGGTCTTAAACAGTGATTGAAATTGAAGGCATGTTGCTTAATTAGTGTCTAATGGCTATGGACTTAATTTAATGTAAATCTGAAATATTTAAATTTTCAAATAGAGGTGGTGCTTATATTATGTATCCTAGAACTCATTGAAAATACTCCAATGAAACTAAAATTTGGGGAATATCTATTAATTGGTATCTAATACTTATTGTTCAAATTTTAGAAAAATCGGAGCTATCTGAATTTTCGCGAAGGGCTTTAACACTTTTTTGCCACTTTTTTTTAAAACTCACCTAAATAATATTACTGCTTGTAGGAATATATTTTTTTTTTTGATAATTGACTATTCCGATCTTTTTATTCTTTCGTTTCTTTTTTTAACATTCAGCCGTTAATAAGCATAGAGAAAGAGAAGTGCCTGAAGCGAGAGTGTTAGCTCCCTTATGAATTATGAGCAGGTGTGAGTAAAAGAGCGAATGCGAGTGAGAGGGTAAAGGTTGGGACTTAGTAATAAATGTGTCACTTGGTGAGTTAATTGCAAATTCCGGCCAGTTAGAAAAAATTAAATGGAAGTTTTTCAAAAATAACTACATCTCAAAACTGAGGTATATTTTAGCATATATTTGGGGTGATTAAAATGTATCAGCAAAAAGTCTTCAGGAAACAAACGTTCATTAAATGAGATTTAATATAATATATATATATATATATATATACATATATATATATATATATATATATATATATATATAATTGACGAGGCTGCTTTAATAACAAAGGACAAAATGACGAAAGATCGTCTGCTTTTATCTGTTAGCTTAATCGTTTGCTCAAAATGACGACCTCTGAAAGTTTTTTTCGAAGTCCTACTTTGTTCTCTCTGGATCTCAGTGGGGAAAGGGTTTCAAAATAATGCATATTTCAGAGGCAGATTGAAAGAAAGGTCTTTTGATTAATCAATATTCGACTGGTGCTTATCATTTATATAACCAATGTTAGATTAAACCCCTTAATATATTCTGTTTTAATGATACTACAAAGAGTCAGATTGAACTTTTAAAAAATGCTAATGGTTCGATTTGTCTTTGAACAGTATTTTGTTACATTCTAAAATCAAGACAAATTTGATCTCAGTTTTCAATAGTGAAAATGTGATACTAGTCTTGAGAACAAGTAATTTAATTGTCAATAGTAAGAATAGTAAGAATACAAAAAAAAATTAACATATAAATCGATTTTGGAGGTGATTATTGTCTAAATTGAACACCTTTTCATTCTTCGATTATTTTTCGATTACATTCTTTGATTACATTAGACCCGAATGATACCAGTGGTCACCTCAGAAACTATGTATTGCGTCATCTCAACGGAGGTCAATTTTTATCTTGCTTCATAACGTCTGAAATGTACGTTTCGCATTAATTCAAAGTCTTGTTTATATGAACATTGTTTGGCATATAAATCATATTAAGAACATCATCATATTAAATGTTATTGAAATGTATTTCAAATCTAGTAATATGATGTGTTTTTACAGAGGTGAAAATATCCTTTAATATTTCTTTTATCTATAATTAAAGCGAAGCTGTGAACTATGCAATTGGTCGATCAAGGCAAAATTGTGGTTGCATGATGAAGTATTAAAAGTGCCGATCAAAACAGAAAAAAAGTCCATTTGACTGGAGTAATATCATCGATCAAACCATCGAGCCGGTTCAAAATTCCTTTATGCGTCATCATTTATGACTTTAACTGATTATTGCAATTGAATACGGATGAGAAATAATCATATTACTATCATAATAAATTAATTGAATTTTAAAATTCTAAAACATCAACAACTGATCACCGATTATGAAGGAATTTTTAACCGTTTGTTTTCCTATTAGTAGAAAACTAAAATACTAGTGTCAAGAAGGGGGAGATTGAGAGGAGGATATTGTGATAGCGAGGGTTGGCAGAGGGGGAGAAAATAGATAGATAAGGAGAGAGAAATAGGGACAGAGAGGCGGTAGATCATAAAAACAGATCGACAGAGAAGGCAAGACTAAAATAAGACTGGATAAAGATGATGAATCTTTTAATTAGGAATAACGAAAGAAATTAGTGAGTTTAGGTAAAATAAGCGAAATGAAAGACAGAATGAATTTAATCAAAATCTTTCATTTTTATGGTTGATGTGAACTCTTTATTGTTTGAAGGTAACATTCTCTCGGTATTCTTCTTGGATGTGCTGTGCTAAGTTGTTAACTGCGCAGAAAACGAAAGTCGCTGTATCTCACATTAGCTCTATTCCTGCCTCCTACTTCGTTGTACGTGTGTTTGTGTGTACGTGTGTCCATTCAGGGTATATATTATAAATACATCCAATTTTTAGATTTTTACAACAACAAAAAAATTAAAAGCCTTCTAGCAAGTTAATCAAAATCAATATAAGTATACTATAACAATTGTAGACTTTCTAAAATGTAGATCCTGTTAATGCGAAAGGCCATGATATTAACTCGGAGAAGGTAAGCGTATTCCATATCCGACTTGATTTCAAATCCATTTCCCAACGCTAAGAGAATTCTCTAATAGTTAGAAAACTACACGAGTTGAAATTGTATTATGAATTACAGATCAGCTGTATTTCCTGTCGATTGGGTCAGACAGCAAATTCAAATGAACTGCAAGTCATCTTGGGCATCTTGAGATGAACGAAATATGAAACTTCCTTCTTGGAATGGATCATAGCATCGACGATTGAAACTATTAATGCTCGTCAGCAAAATACTCTGAAACAGTTATTATTGTCAAATATATGAAGGTCGTTATAGTGAATAGAATAATAAAAAGAAATAATAAATCTCAATGATAAAAATAGGTGGCATTCCTTAGGTTGAATTACTTTACCCTAGGGAAAAATAACGGGGATTTAACTAAAACCTTCAAAATAATTAATAGGATTTTGAAATATAGAACAACATTTTGTAAATAACTGCTTGAACTGGTAAAAAAAGAAACAATGCAGAAACTACAAGATAATTGTTCTAATAGAGTAGTATATTTTTGTGACAACTTAATCAAGTTAATCATAGCACCATTTTTTAAACAAGCTGGATTCATTCAAAATTTATTGAAAAATACTGAATACAAACGACCTTTTTTTAGGTGTACCTGATGAAATATTTAAGACTATTTCATCTATATATTCCTATATATTGTATAAGATTGCTTGAGTAGAGAAACACGTGTAGGGAAAAAACTCTTTAACTTTGAAAAATCTGATAAATAAACAAACTTTGAAAGGAAAAAAGTATTTTGTTGTGATGAATGATTTTGTGAACGAAATGTTTTGGTAAACCTTCAAAAAACACATATAAATGCTCTGTACCCTGTAATCGAGTATCATAGAGCTTATTTTTTATTGGACTAATTCCGGTCTTCACTGAATAAACTATCTTCTAAGTGAAAAATCTAAATCTCTCTCTATATATAGTAAATATATTAAAAAGGCTGGGGCAATGCAGAGTGCCGGATTGAGTAGAGGCTGGAAAGAACAAAAATAATAAATCGAAGGAGGGGCTTACTATTTATTTGTATTTACAATATTACATAACAGCAAGTGTGGAGTCGGCTGTGCGTGTTGTCCGGATGATGATTAAGAATCATTTAATATTTCAAGAAAATCGTCCCTTTGTTAAAAATAGACAGCAAAGGAACAGTCCGTATGTATTATTCTGCTATTTTGTTGATGATAATGTTTATGCGGATATTATCATCAAACAAAGTTTTATTTAGTCTGTCTGTTCAGTGATACTATCTGCGCATTATTAGTATCAACAAAAAAGAAGAATAATACATAACATGCTGTCGTAAATGAATTTTAATATAGAAACACACATTAAATAATTAATTAGTCATTAATTTCGAAACAATCAAGCAATTTAATCTTATGGAAGATCGATCAATAATTTGGAAGACTAAATCAAATCATTTTCGACAATTACCAAAAGGAGCTGAAATTTTCATATATTGGGTATATATCTATATTTCAACATATTGATATCTTATTTTTATATGTATGTTTGTAATGCATAAAGTACGTCCAGCTGTTAGTGGAAACCGTTGAAATTGATTTTTTCATGTGAACGGATAGAACGAAAGGGATGTGAACCTTTTAGACTGAAATACAATTAAAACATTTAATAGATAGAGATAGGAGTTTAATGTAATCATTACTTAATTATAAAAGTTAATCATCGCGGTTAGCCGGATGACTCCTATCTTGAATGGAAAGTAAACGCTTCTATGTCGCCTGCTTGCCATACATATATTATCATACTCTTACTAACATCTACTTGTGTTTTGAAATTGTTGTAGCAAATACTGAAACAGGTATATATGCACAATATAATATTTTATAATATAAGTATATAATATAAAACAATACTGTATATATATATATATATATATATATATATATATATATATATATCGTCATGTGCAAACAGACTGTTTCGTTGTTTCACAGCTGTTTTGTCTTAAACTGAGATTGAAATTCATCATTTTGTCGTCAGTCTCCTGCGTTATCAGCACAAGTGAGAAATGTGAATTTTACTGTTTATATAAACAACAATAGCTATAAAATAGTGCTCTATTCGGTTTTATGAAGAGCAACTTGCGATTTCATTTAGCACAATGAGTAACCAACGAAGTATGATATGCATGTATAGTCATCCACAGGCAGATTGTTTAACATTTTTTCTTGTTACCATTTCGTTCTAACGTACGGTTTCGATCTGGTCACAATGAGCCTCTTTGCCTTGGTGGGTGCAGTTCATATATTGCCATTATATATATATATATATATATATATATATATAGTGTGTGTGTGTGTGTCTGTGCGCTGGTCAAAGTGTACGGCGTCAGTAGTAGGCTAACTCTATTTATCTTCCTCCCACAAGATAAGATGTGACAAAGGTCTGGAAAGTGGGAAAAAAACAGCGCTCGAGAATTTGAGCACTCTGGCCATTTCAAAATTGCCTGGGCAGCCCCGTCGGCATTCCCCGGTAGGGGCGCCTCAGGGGATTAGCAATAAACTAACCCCCTCTCAAAGGGCGAGAAGGCAAAGCCTGGGAGGGTGCACCTCCTAGAACATCACAGGACGGACAATCGATAGACCGGCGTAAATCCAGACCCGAAGGTCCGGACAATACCGGTTTATTAGGTGGGGTAAAAAACCCTACTACACTATTAGGGTCCTGTGTGTTATGCCTCGACGACCATCCTGTACTTGTCTTCAGCTGGCTTTAGATTTTTAGACTGGGCTCCAAAATGTATATCCGACCGAAGAATAGACAAACAAAATATCTAAGCAAATAGAGCAAGAGACTGTCATCGCATGACACGAAATAACGCGTAAGTTTTGTGACTTGTGAGACATTTGTTGTTGGCCGCTTGATTTTGTTACATTGGAACTGATATTTTCTTTGCTAAGATTAGTCATTCACTGTTAGTAAAATCAACCCAACTATTAAAAAAATTTTCAACTTTTATTAGCCTCAGTTTTAATCTGATTATAAATGTCTACTGCCTCTTTAAACCTGAAATGATTTCTGTTTATCAATATCTAATTTGGAAAACCTGTATTCGCTTGATTAAGTTAATTTGATTTATATTTCTATTCATTGTGGCACGGAGTTCAGATGCCATAAAAATATTTGGAACACTTCGTAACGTTCAATACTTGTTCGTATTATTTACTAGCCGTATCTGCCCAGCGTTGTCCGGGATTCAGCGAAGTCATTATACTTATTACTTTTTATTTGTTCGCTCAGTTTTAAACCTAAGGTAGATAACTCATATTATATTCCTCAATTTAAAATGTGTATTTTTAGATGATTATTTAAAGATACTTCATATTAACAGTCGTCTAGTTCGTACTAAGTATTTTTTTTAAATAAATTGTAGCGAAGAACGTAATTATTTTATCAATAACACGGTATAACAATTATAAATACAAATGGGGTAGTCAGAAGTAAAGTTTGAGTTATCAGCTCAAATGCTATTTTGTCTTACTTTGAAAATCCGACAAGATAACTTTATTTGAAGTATTGCTGTCGCATCTGGGATGGTGCCACTCAAACCACCTTTTCTTTGCTTGATAGAGTGGATAAAACCGACTTCGCTACCTAGTATGGGGTGTTCTCCTCTTTTCTTTAGTGAGAATCTCACAAAATCGATGTTGCTAGTATTTCTCTACTATATCGTTATTTTCAGGGTAATTGCTCGACTGAGCTCCATCTATTCTTCCTCTTCTATGAAACCTTCACAGCAAGTACCCGTCTAGCTACAACCGCTGCAAAGAACTTTCCTTGCGTGTGTACCTAGAACTAAACGGAACTTCAATGAACGGAGCTTTTTACAAAGAACTTACTATCTATGGAACACAATATCACGGAAGTGCTTTCCTGCTGACTGCAACATAGTCGTCTTAAAGTCCAAATATTTGTTGAGTCGTCCTCTTGAGTAATCAAATCGTGCCCTTTTCATCCATTGTTTTCCAATCCTCTCATAGTGTTGTTCTACATCTAATTGATAATCTCATTAATCATTATCCTCGAGTGCCTTTAGAACCTTGATAAGCGGTGACTCATTAATATATAAAATAATATTGTAGATGAAAAATACTATTATCTTCGTTTTACTAAATTCTGTTTACGTAATGTATAATTTGTGACGTCTGTACTTTCGCAGAAACTATGCAGCTCTATGTCCATAACTCGCCTCGTATTTTTTACTTTTCTGAGAATCCAATTTCTTGCTGGGTGTTAACATTTCCACCCAGCGTATCACGTATGGTTTCGCCCTGGTGACAATGACACCGTTTGCATGGCCGACTGATCAGCCTGCGAAATGTTCTCGACCGAATATCAATGAAATATTCTCTTCTGGAATTGTTTTTTTTTAACATTGTCCCCTAACCTACTTTATGTTGAAATAGTTTATCCATTCAAGATAGATAAGTAAAGCGCTAAGCAGAAATAGTTGTTCTTCGTATTTTGAGTATTCGAAAACTGACTCGATGTATTATCAATTATATGTGTTTAGCCGGTGTGTGCCCTCTGACATTCTATACTTTATATTTTATTTAGGCAACAATGATGTTTGGCCGTATATAAATATTGATTAGACTTGAATGTTTTCATACGTTGATGTTTTTTTACGTATAAATCTAAAATGTGTTAGCACTCATGCATAGCATGCTATCAGCAATTGTGTCGAATGCGACATTAACATTCTTATAAGGGTTACATTCAGAGTTGTTTTTAATCGACATTTCCCATGTTGAATTCATCTCTCTCCCAGATTGACTGATAATGAGACAACGTCACATCTGAGTGGAGGCTGTTGATCCCTACCTATAATTGATGTGCTACAGAGAATGTCTTTATGATCTGTTTCTACACGTTTGCGGAGTAAAGTTCTTTCGTATATCTTTTAACATTTCGTAGCCGTACGTATTCGCTTAAAGGCCGGATACAGAATGCGAGAAGTAACTTATTGTCGGAGGCCGGACAGACCGGATACGTCCTTCCATTTTTCGCGTCCTGGCGTTGTCTGCACGTGTGCCTCTATTTCATATTTTATGAACAATGCACACACACACGTCTAGCGTTATTATGTATTCGCCTGGCATATTACTCATCCTTAGAATTAGTTGTTTGTTCCTCAACACACATCCAACATTCAGGGTGGTACACATCCATTCAATTACATCTGTTAGGAAGAATAGAGCAGTTAACATTCAATCTTAACATATTTAATTTAAAACAGAATAGAAAGTGATTGCGTGAAAAACTGTAGCCAATGAACGAAGGCGATGCGGACTGAGTCGTCTAAAAAAGAGACGCTAGAAACCGAGTAGAAATGGACGTGACCTGCAGACATATTGTAAAAAATAGTAGATCAATCTATTCTTATACTAAAGCTGAATTAATCAACGTTTTTGCATAATGTATTTTCCTATATATTTTTATCACACAGTATACATGCTAAATAGTCCTCAGTTTAAGGATTGAGTTATGTTCTAAATATTCGTAATTTGCAAATAAATTTTCAAATGATCCATCTCTTACTAACGTTTTGTCTATCAATTTCACCCTCTCCCACGGTATGTTGTTTGAATGTTCGCTCTTATTACATACAGCGTTTACCCTCTCTCTCTTCCCCTCTCTTTCTCTCTCTCTCTCTCTCTCTCTCTCTCTTTCTCTATCTCTCTCTGTTTATTAACAGTCTAATGTAATAAAAAAGGAAAGAATAAGTAGCTTGGAATATCTATATAGTGAGTAATGCTATTTAAACCGTAGTTGGTGAGGAACATATATGTATATATAATGAGTAGAAAGAGGTTCATTTTGGATTTTGTCTTCTCCATATATTTAACTGGCTTTGCCAAAAGAACCTTTTCCTTATTCAAACAATTTAACCCGAACTCAATAGATGACCCCATGGCTCACATTTTCTCTAGTAATTTTACAAATGATAATACGCTTGTGTTCATCATTTAAATAAAACAACAAGTCGTAACAAACACATACTACAAGAATATGAAGCATATCAGGCAGTGAACTGCCAGTGGGAATAAATGAGATATCTTTATGCGTTGGTGGAGTTTCGGGAAGCATATATATATATATATATATATATATATATATATATATATATATATATATATATATATATAAAGAATGCGCTGTAAACTAGACTAGAAATAGTAACATTTTTTTTACTTGGGTGGGCATTATACTTGAATAACCTGTCAGGTAAGTAGTCATGAAAACGAGGAGGGAGCAGCTATTTAAGATTGTAAATGCAATCTGTGTCGACAAACCGAACTGGACTGACAACTGTCGTGAAATGCTGAATGGGCTTGAAATTCTCGTTTTTGACAGCTTTTACCTGCTTATCAAACGACTATCTGTTTTGTTTTTTCTCTTCAAATTTTCTACCTTTTTAGGGCAAAAGATTTTACTGGATATTTTTGTATTTCGAAGAAAAAAATAGGCGTCTTTTTAAAAATTCCACATGCATCGAATCTAAGAATTTCACCTGAAAGCAAATAACTAATCATACTATATATGTCGTCTAATGTGTAGCATTTTACCGAAACCTTGCAAAAATATGTGACTTTTCTACCATTATACACATATATGTATGAGTCTCTCTCTCACTCTCCCCTCTCTTTTTTTCTCTTTCTCTCTCCCTCTCTCTCATATATATATATATATATATATATATATATATATATATATATATATATATGGTAAAATTAATTTTAGAACAGAACAGTTTTGCACCAGTTTTATGTCCCTTTATAAAGATTAAAATCAAGATATAATCTTACTAAACCTTATGTAAAGAATCTATATTCTAGTGTTGATCAACATTTATTACATGGGTTTGATTCTAGAAAACATTTAAAATTTAACGCTTAAGCTTAATGGGAGATTTAAATTCAGATAATCTTTTTTAATTGCTTTCTAATGACTATGGATACCATTCAAGGCAAATCTGATATATTTGAATTTTCAAATGGGAGGTTATGCCTCAAAAAACTGTTAAAATACTCTAAAGAAACTGAACTTTGGGGAATACGTATTAATTATTAATGTCTACCTATTGTAAAAAATTCACAAAAAAAAGAGATATCTGGATTTTCATTAAGAACTTCCACTTATTTTTATTTCGCTGGCATGAAACTTAATTAAACTAAATATAGCCCACATTTTAAATTCTTGCGTCTAACAGCAGTGTTCCAAAATTATTAATAATAGGTTAATCAGTTTAGGAGTGAATTCTGTACATACAAATATGTAAACATAAACCTACTTAAGTTTACACACACACACACACATATATATATATATATATATATATATATATATATATATATGAGAGAGAGAGGTTAGGAGAGAGATAAAGAGAAGGAGAGAGAGAGCGAACGAGAGATAAAGAGAGAGATAAAGAGAGAGAAGGCGAGAGAGAAGGAGAGCGAGAGAGACAGAGAGAGGGACAGAGAGAAGACGAGAAAGTGTAAGTGAGAAACAGAGAGAGAGAGAGAGAGAAAGAAAGAGAGAGATAACTTCAATACCTACTGCAGATAACTTGAATGCATACTTGACACTGCCCTTAGGTGTCTAAGATCTCCCTGTACATGGGTTTCTCGGGAAAACCTGATATGAGGATATTTCCTCCTACAAGTATTGATTTACTCCTCTCCAGGAGTTAGGCACAAGGCCAGTTTTTATCTTACTCCCACAAGTAAGATGTGACCCAAGGTCGGGTCGGGAAAGTGGGGTTTAAAAATTGCCTGGGCAGCCCCGTCGGCATTCCCCGGTAGGGGCACATCAGGCAGTAAGCAATAAACTTACTCCTCCCCAAAGAGGGGAGGCGAAGCCTGGGAGGGTGAACCTCCTAGAACTGCACAGGAAAGACCCATAGACAGGCGTAAATCAAGCTCCGAAGGCCAAGACAATACCAGTCTATGGGGTGCAGTATCCATCGGAACAGATACTACACTTTGATCTTAGCCAAAAGGCCAAGAACAGTCCTACAAGTAAACACTGTCCAAATATTCAAAATAACATAGTATTTTAAAGCCAAATAAGATCCCTTCAATATAGCCACTCCACGCGGGCATATGAGGAACGGGGCAACTTTTTTCAAGTGGTATTGCATCAAGTAACATCACTAAGCTTCATACTCCACCAGACTAGATGGAATCCGTTGAGACCAGGCAACAAAAAGAAAGAGAGGAAAATTAATGTTCTAACTTTTTTTTACTTCCTGTACGTTTTAGAGATAAAGAGAGAATCTAATGGAACATTCGAATATCTATGTATCTCATAGAGATCAAGTGTTAGTCCCAGAAAGGGGGCCCTTGATTTCTGAGAACTTCGACTGAAGTAAAATGAAACAAAAAGTGATATATATATATATATATATATATATATATATATATATATATATATATATATATATATATATACTCTTAAATGAAAACTTCGAAATAATACATGACATGTGACAACTCGTGCTCTTGTATATACATTACTTGCCTGGTAGAGTGAGTTGACTATGCCAATGTATTGCTTATTTAGTCTCAAGTTTAAAACATACAACCGCAGATCATGCGTCACTTCCGGCTTTAATATGTTTTAGCTTTTTCTAAACGTAAAAAGAACAAGTCTCTCTTCTTATTACTATAATTTTACTTACAAAAGTTAGTAAAACGCGTCCTTTCAAATATGTGGTAATCCAAACTGCCCTATGGTTGGGGCAAGCTGCTAGGAAGCCCGGAAATGATGGTTTCAGTGGTGCTCTAAAGGGCGCCGTGTTAACATGTTTATTTGACACAATCATAGCGTCCATATCGAGGGCACAGTTAGACACAATGTCGATGCTTAATGTGGGGAAAATCTAGCTCCCAATTATAGGCATTCTTGATTGGGACAAAAATTGAAATTTCCTCAGTCTATAAATATTACTCCTTCACTGACCGAGAACAGAAAAGATAAAGTCTCGTGTCAAAACACATACTACACTTTGCTCCCAGTTAAAAAGCGAATTATAGAGTCGCGATTTAACAGTAAGTATAACATAATAAAGCGATTAAAAATTAGTGTACTCGCATGGACACTGTATCGTATCGGGGTGAAGGGATGAATCCCAAGAATCAACACCCTTTCTCTCGTTTCTTTTTGTTACTTTTCACCATTCGCCGAATTTTTTATCGTTCAAATTTCTATATTTATCAACATCAGTCTCTTAATCCCCCCCCAAAAATGAATCTACCTCCAGCAGATTTTGTTTTCTTTCTTTTATGCTTTCGTATTATTGTAACTCTTTCTTGTCCATCTTAATCCTCTTTTGTCTCGTTTGACATTTTATTGTACTAGCTGTACATATCCGGCGTAACCTGGGATATTTTTTTTACTTTCATTTCCTTTTGCTTCGTTTTTGTTTAACACTATACCGTTTTAATTTTGTTTGTCAAAATGTTTAAAATAAAGTTAAATTGAATTATTACGGCATCCTTTGGTGGTTATTTTCTTATTAATTAAACCAAATTGTTATAAAGCTATAACTAACTTTGTTAAGATAACCTCTATTTAACCTCTATTTATAACATGATTGAACATAAAAAGCTTTTAAAACCTTCACTCTTTAAAACCTGAGGAATTTCTAAGAACTTTAAAGCCAGAAATGACTATATATTCGACAATTTAAATCATACCAAATCTCTTTCATATTTCGAAGGTTTTTTTTCAACAATTGACAAAAGATTAAAATGGCCTTTTTTTTTTCATTTTTCTCTCTATCTCTTTAGCGTCCGTCGTTCTTTACGTTAATCTTATTTTCCGACTTTTCTTTCTCTCTTCTTTTCTTACTTGTTCCGCTTCCTTTCTTTCTTTTTGATCTTCCCTTTTTTCTTTCTTTTTCCTCTTTCTTTCTTTTTCTTTCTCTTGTGTTCTGCCCACTCCTTATCACATTCACAACCATCATCTTGTTCCAACCGACATACTAACGACCTCTCTCACTTTAACTGAATTATAATCTTAACCAAGCTATCATTATTAGCCATTGTGTTCACTGGCCAAGGCCGCGTGTAAATGCAACACGACTTATTACAATTGAAAAGACAGAATGAAACCTGTAAGTTCGACGGAAAAGAATAGATATTATGATGTATTTAACAGAATAACCATTTAAAATACACGTAAACTCTTCTTCAATGTTTTAAACAGATCGATTCGTAGATAACAACTTTAGTGTTCGTCTACAAAATGGACAATCGTTTGCCGAATGGTTTAAGTTACACAAGCAGTAGAAATACGACTGAAGATTCATCGTCTAAGCATCATAAATTCGAAGCCAGTACTACCTACACACACGCATTTCAATAGAAGAAGAAGAGCGCGGAAGGTGTTATCAACGCTTTGGAGGCCTCCTTAGCTTTATGTTTGTTCACTAAAAATGTTGTTGAAATAAAGGGCAGAGTAAAATAAAAAAAATCGGTTTTAACGTGGGGGAACATCCAGTTCTTAAAAAGGCCACCCTGTATTGGGTCAGAAATAAGAATTCCCTCAATCTAAAAGGATTTCTCCCTCACCGACTGAGTACAGAAAATATGAAGTGTTGTATTAGAACAGACACTTCACTTTGATCCTAGTCAAAAAGCTAAAGTGACATTAAGTATAGAGTCATATTAACAGTAACAGCATATTTTAAACGTATTAAACCAGTTACTTCGCACGTGTGTGTTAATTTGTTCGCAATTAAAATTCCGACAAATTATTCTTATGTTATATTTCAAAATTGTTGTTTCTTATAAAATATATAATTTATTGAATGAATGCTTGATATATCAATACAATCTTTTAATTTTTTGTTAATAAAAATTAATTAATGTATTGGTTTATAAAATGGAGTTAGGGGTATGCACCGTAAGTCTTGCCACTTCATATGATCTAAGATTTAACTATGAGTTGAGAATACACAATTTCGGACTGAACTATTTATTTAATCTAATAGGCTATATTGTCCTCGTTTCATCAGACATGACCGTGTAGAAGGATTAAGTATTTTTAGTTATTTTCGACTGTAATGAGAATTGTACCTTCAACCATCAGAATACTGCCACTTAGAACCGATTGTACTAAACGTCTTTATCAGTTGTGCCATTTATAAGTTCTCGAAGTCGCATTAAAGATTACCGTGTTTTAAAAGATTCTCACAAAGAAGGTCAGAGATTACACCGGCCGAAATGTTGTAAAAATCACAACCAATATAAGAATCTTGCCGTAATCAGAACATTTTTTAATTACTTTTTAAAAATGTTAAATTTATATATATATATATATATATATATATATATATATATATATATAACTGTACGTACATGGCGTTGCTCTGGATTATTTTGACTTTTATCTTTGTTTTTTTAAATATTTTGTTAAATTATGACTTGTTATGTGTTAATAGCTGGGACCAAATTAGTATATATAAAAATGGGAATTTAAAAGTTTAATACAATTATGAAGGTATTGGTCGGTCATTACACTAGCAATTTAGGTAAATTGTTAAAAAGACTTTGATTTTAAGTTAATGTTATTTTAATAACTACTCTAAAAGTTTTGATTTAAATCATTAGTTTACTAATATATAAAACAAATAATAGTGTGTAAATCAAGTAGAGGATAGAAACGCACATAAACATGAACACATACCCACATATGTAGACACTCGCGAAGTTGTCTAATAAAAAATATCGGTGTATATCGGAAAGTCTATCTTAGTAAAATATATATCGTGTCGGATAAAGTATATAATCGATTAAATTGATTGGAATTCATTTTTTTTATGAAAAGAACACGGACTCTAAGTGTCCTTAATTCAATTATTAGGCAGAATCAAATATTGATTTGTCAGATGCAATGCTATAGTGTTTTACCTCCGAGAATCCGACTTATTTATATTTATATATCAAAAGATGTATACATATATATAGACATATATAGACATATATATATATATATATATATATATATATATATATATATATATATATATATATATATATATGAATACACGTAAATGTGTTTTGTTGTATTTCAATAGTCTTGATTTTCGAAAGAAAACGCCTGTCTTTAGTTACGATGTTTTAAATTCACGACAGTTAAATAATCTGTATGATATTATGTAATCATACTTTTTCATGCAAATGTTTCTCTCTAAATTACTATTTGTTTAGTGTTAATCATAAATTGAAAAGAATACCAAATGGAAGATGCATTTATAACCGAAAAGCACACACAGTAAAAGAAATAGTGAATATGTACATCTTGTGAGCTTTATAAAATGCATACCAATTTAAAAAGAAAACACATATGTAGATACGTAAGTATTTACATGAAGATAGACAACCTGCTAAACCTCTTTCTATACATCACAATTACAGTCACATTTTCTCCATACAAAACGCGCCATCCCTGTAGGTTACTTACATCGACGTACGTCTCTACTCGTACTGGTTCAGCCGGCTAGAGCCAGTGTGAATATTACCTACATGAAAAGAGGGGGTCACGTACATGCGTTCATAGCACTATGTACACACACACACACACACACGCATTATATATATATATATATATATATATATATATATATAACATACACACTCATATACATGTGTGTTTGTGCGTACATGGTTTGGATACGCTAAAATCACTAATATTTCTCCTAAATAAATCTTATTTCATGTATGTATGTTGTCGCATTATATCTAAACTAAGCATTTGCTTTCGGGCTGTGGAAACAGCTATGCGTATTTCGGCTCTTATTGCTTTCAATTACACACTAATACTCTTAGGAAATGTATGAAGTCACATTCACTACAAGCTATGGTTAAAATACCAACTTATGTTCAATGAATCGTATATAATGAATTCTGTACAATACGCATTGCATTTCATAATAATATAATGTTAACATGGTTGATATGTCCCAAACAGACAACGTAAACGATGTATCATCATCATCATCATCATCATCATCATCATCATCATCATCATCATCATCATCATCATCATCATCATCGGTTTAAGGTCTGTTTAACATGCGGGTGTTTGTTGAATGTTTTTTTTATAAATAGACTTCCAAACTAACTTATTTATGGCTAGATCTATTTATCCCATTTTCTCTCAAATCATTCCTTATCACTTCCGGTCATGTTTTTTGCCTTCCCTTGCCAATGATCTTGCTACCTCAACTGTTGTACATCTATTATTACAAGAACTCTCATCCATTCTGTCAATGTGACTAAACCCAAAAAGTCTCTTGCCATGCATATATCTCTCTATACTGTTCAGTTAATCTGTCTCTGAGGTCAGCAGTTCTTAGTCTGTCTTTAAGACCCACATTGCATATACATAGTATCATTCTCATATCATTTCCATCCCTGCAACAAATATCGTCAACCCTCACAGGCCAGGTTTCGTTTCTATACTTCAGCACACTGCGCACACGTGCCTGTTAGACCCTTTCCTTGGTCAGCAGCAGTAATGCTCTATTTTATAGTAATGGCAGAAGTCGTCTGAACTCACTCCATCTCTTCCTAATCCCTGCTATAACACCAGTACCAAGTTGCCCAATGTTACCACTAGAGTAACAACACTTCTGAAAAGCCCGAATAGCCCAGTAGAAATTGTCAGCATTTATTCATTAAATGATACGTATTTAATAAGGAATTCAAGATTTAATGTAACCTCACGACGAAGGTAGATTGGCGGAATTTATTTTTTGGATCTGGCAAAAATTACATAGTTATTAAGGGTATAAAAAGAAGCTGAAAACTATCTGCTTATTTACGAATACCGGAGACATCCTCTCCTATTCTTACAGAGGAGTGCACTCTCTTAGACGAAGCTTTCCAAATACTCCTTATGAATAAGTATGCGTTTACCGTATCGTGTCATGCTAATTATTCACTTTATAAGCGTTATAAATTACCTTGTAATAGCAACAACAAAACATTCTCCCCGGGAAGAAAATAATTCTTATTTCATTGCCGTTAAGCAACTTGAATATTAAAATATGACAATAATTCTAAATATTTTAGAATAACATGCTTGATAATATTACGTATTGTTTCTGCGAAATGTGACGTAGTTTTTGTTACAGACATACATCAGTTGAGCGTAGGAATAGGTAACTAGTTCAGAGGTAATTCTTCATCTATGCTAGTTCATTGAGACTTACATCACTTCCTACCTCATATATCCTAGATATAAGCACAGATATCGCAAACTGTAACTACATTGAATATCGTTTGATGCACTCGGCAGACTGAGGTATGCCGATGATGATTGCATTCAAGAATCAAATGTGTGTGTGTGGGGGGGGGGGGGGGGCGGGGAAGAACAGCCTAATGGTTACGGATGCAGACTATTCAAATAACATGGTTTTTATGCTCGACTTATTTAGCTCCATGCAAATTAATTATACATTCATTTCTGAATGCATCAAATCGCTTTTTGTGAAGCTATACACAATTTTCAAGATTAGTTTGACGTTAACCTCAAGTCTTTTCTTGTTTTGAGTTTCGCAACGGAAATGACAAACGTTTGATTTCCTAGTTTTATAACTGTTTTAATTGACCTCAAAACGACGACGCCTTTCTTTATTTTTTCAGTGTCTTACCTTAATCAGAACATTTTTAATTACTTTTTTAAAATGTTCAATATATATATGTATTGTTTTGAAAAGTAATGTCGAAGTCATAGTAAATTGATTACTTCTGCACAACTAAAAATATGTTCATATCTATCTATCTATCTATCTATCTATCTATCTATCTATCTATATATATATATATATATATATATATATATATATATATATATATATATATATATATGACAGCTACTTCTTGAAAGAAGAATGTCATCCATATAATTTGCACACACCTCTCTCTCAGCTTATGCAGCCTTTCCTGCAAACCGTAAATACACATGCCCCTCACTAGCTTTAAAAGGTATCGGTCATTGTGCACTGATGCGTATCTCATACCTATCCGCATAATAAGAGTAAATGCTAGTGACGGAGGGGCACTACCTGGTGTCGGCGGGGGGGGGGGGGGTTGGAAAGATGGTTTCAGTATCACTAATATAGCCCAAACTTAAATTTCGTTAAGACATTCACAGCAAGAACTTGTCTTATTATCATAACTGCTCCGAAGAACTTTCCCTGGTTCCACCATATGCCTAACATCAAACGAAATTTCTATGAAAAGAGGTTTTCTTTTACAAGAACTTCCCATATGTTAATTATTTTACCACTGGTGTGCTTCCCTGTGAGCTACAATATGGTCATCTTCAAATCCAATGTCAACAAATACTTATCATAAACCGTCTTCATCAGTAATTGAATGTGATTCATTCAATTCATCATTTCAATCCTTTTATAATGTTCTTCATCATTCACCGAACAATTTATCCATCTCATTGAATGGCTTTTAGACTTGATACATAATGAGTCATAAGTAAGCATAAGAAAAAAAATCACTTTTTGGAAAATCATTCTTCTATTTAAACACTTGTGTTCCTTATGAAATATATCATTTATTTTAGAAAGTATGAGTTATTAAACAAACACATTGGTTAATTCTATCTTCACTTTATAATTATCATTATTATTATTATTATTATCATTATTATTATTATTATTATTATTATTTTAAACGGGTGTAATAATAGTTATTTAATAAATAAATAAGTCAACATTTGAATAACTATGAATATTAGATTTAAATTTAAAAGTCCATGAACATCTTTTTCAACCACCAAATTTTAAAAGGCTTACATTCGAAACATTAGGAAGTCTCATATGATTTTCTGATGGTTTGGCAGGCCGAGAGCAGGCCCAAGATGGCGATAGAGAGGCTGTCGTAAAGCCAAGGCAATTCATAATGGGCATCGGTGTGGCGCGTCATGAATAGACCAAGACGGTAGAGAAAGTCTCGCTTGACACCCCAGGAAAAGAGAAGCCCGTAGCGCCGACACTATCATGATCAAATTGTTTACTACTTTCTCTTTATATGATACACAGAAAGAAACGCAAATACATTTGACGATATTTATTTTGATAGAAAGAAGAAGAAAAAAAAAAACTATGAATTCATTAATCCGATTAATTCCAGGAAAAGATTAAAAAGTTTTGTTTTTTTGTGACCGACATTGAGAGATTCTGTGTTGAATGTTATTTAAACATTACAAATAATTGTGTTCGATTTAGACCAAGTGTTATTAGTTGTTCTGCTGACTTTTTCCTCTTTTATTTACTATTTGTATGTTCTTTGTTTCGGATGTTGCAAGACACTTTGTTCTATTGAAGTAAGTGACAAGATTCTCTCATCATGCCAGCCGATATAGGTCAAGCCACATACAACACCCACACAAGTACACACCTAAAGGTTGTTTGTTCATATATATATATATATATATATATATATATATATATATATATATATATATATATATATATATGTTGCTTTTATGCGGGTAGGTGGCTGTGCGTGTGTGTGTATACATACGACATTAATTACAATAGTGCCTGGTGTAGGTTTTTCGCTAGGAGCTGAGTCGGGGTGGGAAGTCGAACATACAAGTTCAGTAAAATATTTCTCTGAAGGTGTGCACTTATGTAAGTCCGTGTGTGTGTGTGTGTGTGTGTGTGTGTGTGTGTGTGTGTGTGTGTGTGTGTGTGTGTGTGTGTCTTTGTTAGGCTACGAATGTGTAACTCTATTACATTAACGAAGGTGATTTTAAGAAAAAAATATTTTGATATTGGGATAGTTAAAGATAAGTAAAAATTAAAATTTGTATTATTTGGATTATTCGTTCTCATCTTGGTTTGTTTTGGGGGGTTTTTTTTACAAACATTTCGGCCGATGTAAGTTCCGACCTTCTTCAAGTGTATCTTTTCGATCTTGAGAATCTGTTATGTCGAACTCGGCAACCTATAAAAATTCCCAAGTTCGAAAAAGATACACGCGACGAAGTTCGGAGATGACATCGGCCGACTCGTTGTGAAAATAAAAACCGAGATGAAGATAGTAGTCCGAATAATAAAAAAATAAATAAAAATGATCAATCCTCATATAAAAAAAAAATCTTAAACAAAATTGACTTTGTTATTGAATTTCAGCATTATATTATCTGTCAGATGTATACGACAATTTCTCAACCTTTAAAACATGTTACTCAATTTTTAAGATCATCGAGTCCCTATTTACTTGCCTGCCCACGAGGACAGAGTTTGACACAAGGTCGGTATTTAATGTAGGAAAAAAACACAGCTCCCTAAGAATAGACACACTGGATAGGAACAAAACAAATTACCTCAGTCTAAAAGGATTTCTCCTTCACTGACCGAGGACAGAAAAGATGAAATGGGTAAATGATGAGACTGCCGCTCTCAACAGTTTCTTCGAAAATTCGAATAAGAATAGGGTATCGACGATGATACATTTTTTAAAGATTATGACATGATGAATGTGTTTGAGTTAAAATCAATTTAGTATTACGTAGTAATAGAAAAAACAAACACAGTTTAATACTTTTTTTCGTCTTGAGCGATACAAAAAAACAATCATTGCTCCGTGAGCAATACAAAAAACTGGAGCGTAAACGATGTGTAATGAAACGAAGTAATGTCTTGAACTGAATTATACAATTAATTTATTTAAGAAATCAAAGTATTGGTAAAACTATTTGTTTCACATAGATATTTTGTAAACATTTCTTTAACGCATTTTAGGAGCAGTAGCCATTATTAAATACTATTCATAGAATTATTAAAATTGCTTTCTGGAATAATGAAAGCATCTTACTCCGTTTCAGGTAACGTAAATTCAGTCAGCCTGTTACATAATAACCTACTTCCGGTTCAAGTATGACGCCATCTTGTAAAAACGTCGATTATGCTAACATTTTAAACATGTTTTTCTTCAGATTTCATGCGTAATGCTAAATAGATTTTAACTCGAAATGGTTGATTATGTAATAATCTTGAAAAAATAAAAATAAAACCGTTTTAATCGCCTGTACACATTTGTACGGCGATCTCATTATTTACCCAGGAGAGATACTACCCTTTGTTCCTAGCCAAAATGGCTGTTAACTCAGCACGAAACTATCAGATTATGAACAATTTTAAAAAAAAGTTTGAACTTGTTCAATTTTTAGAGAGGGTTTCGTTTTCTAAGTAAGTTTACCGTACCGACATACTAGAAAAAATGATCTGAACATTTTTTTCAAAGAAATTGAATATAAAAACTTTTGACGTTTCCTCTCATTATTTTATCCGATTGACTAAGAACATTACTTATTGACTTATTACAAATTGATACTTATTACATTATACTTATATTACATATTACATTATATTACATATATATTACATATATATTACATATACATATATTACATATATATTACATTATACATTATACATAATATTCATTACATTACTTATTGACTTATTACTTATTACAAAAACATTGACGAAGAACATTGACTAAGAACATCCGATTGACTAAGAACATTACGTTAGCAACGAATCCGACTAAGAATGACGCTAATAAGTATTTCGCATATAACTAATTCACACCCACTTAATATTTATTTTGTTGAGAAACCTATTTGACGAACTGACCGTAGTGGGAATTTATCCCTTCCCCGCAAAAATAAGTGGGTAGCAGCAGGGCATTGTGACACTTAGGGAGGTTTACAAAAATGTGGCACTCCCCTAGAAGTGGGAAGGCCGCATGCGTGGTTAACAACATTCTCGAAATTATCTTATTTAAAAATCTGTCCTGTGTGAATGTCTCTGTTCTACTTCTGCAACATGAGTGAGTTGTATTTTAGTATCGGTCATTCGTGTTTAATGGTTGACAAGATCTTCGCTGGCCGTTTGGCTAGGAACAAAGTGTAGACGGCTGTGCCTCATTTGTCAAGATAATGCAAAGTGTAGCACCTGTTCTGATATTACACTTCAGCTTTTCTGTCCTCGTTCAGTGAAGAAGAAATCCTTCGAGACTGAAGCAATTTTTTTTTTCCAAATCCAGAGTGCCTTTTTTAGGGGAGCTGGGGTTTCCTCAGATTAAAAACCTACTCTCTCTCTCTCTCTCTCTGTCTCTGTCTCTGTCTCTGTCTCTGTCTCTATCTCTATCTCTATCTCTATCTCTATCTCTATCTCTATCTCTGTCTGTCTGTCTGTCTGTCTGTCTGTCTCTCTCTCTCTCTCTCTCTCTCTCTCTCTCTCTAACGACTTGCGTGTTTTGTTTACTAAATTATTCATTTATTAAATGATTTTATACGAAAGAAACGCATGTAAAATATCATGTTGGCTTCTGATTTAAAAGTACACAGTAATCAGATGCATTTAGAGGGGTGACGAGGCGGTAGCCCCGTGGATCCAAATTGGAAATAAAAGATTCCTCAGTACTAGTACTTATACTTGGGCCTTTGGGGCATAACATCAAGGAGTTGGCCCGGGCATCAACATACCGATGCACGCCACTTGCAGTAACCATGACATCCAACCTTTTTCTGTAAACTTTCATTCAAGTCAGAAATTACTTTTTAATCGACAGTTTAAATGCTTCAAAATCATATTCAAATCTCGAATAGTCACGATAATAAATACAGTATATAGAAGGCAGCCATTTTACACCATTAATAGATAACATAATTTCTCTATAACGTAAAGACAGTCTTACTTTGAAATTCTCCATTAAAACGGCTTCTGTTCTAGTGTGGAGTTTTATTATTACCCGAGTACAAAATACTTGAAAAACACTTTTTTTTCGAACAAATAAATCAAGCATTAAAAAAGGGCAAACTTTTTATTTCACAATAAAATTGTATCGAACTTTACACCATAAACTATTTACACGTCATCACCTTCAAAATTAATTAGCGCCATCTAAATGGTTGTTTACTGCTACTTTATATTGAAGCGACCACAAACAATTATCACTTTTTTATATAATAATCCAGTTCAGTTGCTCCTGGTGTTATGTACATATTTACCTCCCTCTGTGTTACACACTGACAGACACAACGTGTATGGTTACTCGTTTAAAACTAGTCGAAAGCTGTGTTTACACAACTGTTAAGGACTCCAGGTGTGTGTGTGTGTGTGTGTGTGTGTGTGTGTGTTTGTTAAGTTAGGAGTAGTAGTTGTAATAGCAACGGCGTTCTGGTGTGTCTGTGTGCATGACGTCAGAAAAAGACCACGTGTACTGAGACCACGTGACTTCATCAGGAACGCCCGGCCGCAGCTAGTGTCAATAAATATGAGCAAAATTATAATGAATACAGTCGAGTTTATCTAAATAAAGGAACAATAAAATAAAAAGAAGTGCGGTTCAATGTAAGCATAGGGACTAATAACAGCAATAGTTGAAAAGAAGGATGCCCTGAAAAGTATATTCTAGATTAATGCAATTTTGTAGACAACTTTTCATGTCTCTGTTAATAAAAAAGAACAGATTACTTCGTGATCCTTCGGAATTTGAAAGAAATATGGAAGGATTTAAACTGTCAAATAGAAAGTCATGTAAACTGATTTAAATTTTTTTTTAAATCCTCGGTGCATTTTGGAAGCTATTTATATTCAATACTTTGTAAATAAAGATAATGAATACATTACTTTAACAAAACTAATTACAGTTTTACGCCAATTTCGTTCAAATAATAATTAGATGACCAAACGATAACGTAATAATTAAATATATATATACATATGTATATATATATATATATATATATATATATATATATATATATATATATATATATATATACGTCTAACCACGCTGATGATTCGTAGACGACAACACACGTGTCCGTAGATAACTATATATGTATCTGACATGTATCACAAGTGAGTTCAAGAAAACATAAAGTGCTCGATCGTAGGTTTTACCAGAGCTAATAGAAATTGTTCTACTTAAATCTATACATTACAGAGAATTTTGGTTGTACTCTCGTTTCATCGATCTCTTTTCTTTGGATCTTCGACAACAGAACTGTTCTTCCGGGTCAATCTGTTTCAACAAGCAGGACCAACCATGACCAGATCGATACAACCTGTGTACGCCCAACAGACAATTTAATGAATAGTTCTAAACTAATATATACATATATATATATATATATATATATATATATATATATATATATATATATGTATATATATATATATATTCTCCCACTTACTTCTCAATAAATATATCCAACAACTAAATTTCCACTTATTTCCTCATTCGATTTTCTTCGTTATTATTCATCTCATTTCTGACGTTTCACTTCCGAAGAGGGTCAGACGAAAACGTTTTTATAAAGTTTTATAATTTTTCCTCCTAAAAAAAATGTTCAACCCGCTTTTCATTGATAAATATATTTCCTCCTCTTGGGCTATTCTTTTCCTATCTTTTTGATGTACTAAGAATCTGTTTATATACCCCCCCACATATATATATATATATATATATATATATATATATATATATATATATATATATATATATATATATATATATCAACATTTTTTATATATATTAATTATTTTTTTATAAAGATTAATTATTTGTTACTTTTTCAAGTTTTTTATTTTATCATTAATATAACTTTTTATTTAAACCAACATTCTTTGGCTACACATGTGCATACATGTTTAGGCTACAACTTTATTCAAGGCCATAGCGAAGAGATACTCTAAATAATACAACAAATTATACTAAAATACATGTCTACTTGTTATTGTGCAATATCTTATAAACTTCATAGCTTTACGCGATTATCACCTATGAACTAATTGCTTCTGTGACTTGAAGATGAACAACCTGTTAAAATATTACATCTATTTATTAGTTGCAACTAGTTTTAATCTGCAGTTTATTTAATAGTATAACCGCAAGTTGTAATTATTAGTTGTGTTGGTGATACAACTAGTAGTAATACTAGAAGTAGTACTAGTAATTGACAAAGCGAAGACTCACCCAAAATCTGTACGTATTAAGTAATAGTATAATTAGTTACAGACGGATATATCGACTATTTTAATCGTTTAGATCAATACAATTATTGTGATAGTGATGATGAGTGAACTTGTTATATTATTCATCACCACCGGATGCTTTATGTTATCGTTGCACCATTTCAATTGATTGCCGCTCCCTCGTAAAAAAGGGGAGAACAAAAAAGATAACATTTATCAGACATTTCTCTGCTTGGCTGGGCGTTGTCATTTTCGACCTATATATATTGGCACGTCTACGGATATGAGCGTAGGTGGCCATTACTCGGTCACTAGACGAAATGGGGGGGGGGACACCGGTGGTGTGAAGAGGTCTGGCGATGGCCGGTACCAACTTCTTTATTGTATGCCCCAAAGACTCAAGTATGAGTCCTAGTAATGAGAAACATTATGAGAAAGAAAAATAGAAGTTTGAATATGATTGGATGTCACCTCAGTTTGGATATCCGCCCCCCTCTCATCCCTGCAAGCCACTGAGAGACACACACTCAATTTAGTTAACTTCATTAATTTCAATTTTATTTCATGAGATTAAAGTGCAGTATCTATAAAAAGGGGGTATGTGTTTATTATTCCAGCTAAACGAAGTTGGAAGTGTAAACGCGCAAAATATCCATCCGATATGGCATTTCTACCATTGTCTGAAAGGGATAAAAATCAATACCAACCGTGTGATGTTTGAGGTACACTAGAGTAAGAAGACCAGCAGTATTCTTTTGCTTCACGAACCATGGCCTTGAGCCATATTTGATACTCGTGAAACAGAAAATAAATCAATCAATTGTCATCAAATTGTGGTTTCTATAAATCTTAAATCACGTAAACTTGCGTGTAATGAACCCTGAGCAAAAGTCTGCCTCATAAAGACGCCAATGAGCAGCACAGTGTTATAACGATTCGTCAGATCTTCCTATAGCTCGGCGTTGTGGTTCTGTTGTCGAATAGTTCCTGGTCAATGATGAGAGTAACCGTGTTCTATTGTTCCAGTGCAAAAAACTCTTCATTGCTTAATAGGGGAAATCTGCTTGTCTGACGCCATCTTGAACACTATATTTTGTTATTGAGGAATCATCTAATATATAAAGAAAAGTCAGTCTTTTAATCATTTCTTTGTCATCGATAGCTTTTTTACTACAAAATCAATATTTAAGTCTGGTTTGTCAGTCTTTCTTGCAGTATGTTGTTTAGAAGAATAACGCCTGATTTTGTTTTATTTCTTCCAGAAAATACTTTGACCGGATAGGAATTATTTTCAAATTGCCTCCATTTTTAAAAAGGTTATGTAACTCTGTATTCGCCTATACTTCCTTTTTTATTGGTACAAACATATTTAAGAAAAAAACGCCGGCATAGTATAAAAAGCCAAGCAAAACAAATTGCAAGTAAATTCACGACCGTTCAACGCCGGATACGTACACTTAGCACTAATCTAAAACCAGTGTCACATATTTACACCTCGTCACTTTGTGGAAAGATTAAAATGTCATATCGACTTATTTGAACAATGAAGTACAAGTAAAGGCGTAATTGACTTAATTTTCTGTAAATGGGTATTAAGGAACGAAGAAAGTCTTATCTTTCTAATTACAACCGCGAAGAAACCGAATAGAGTTAAGCGTTGCACAAGTTGTACGAGCTTTTTGAAAAGGTCGCACGTTCTTTAATGCTGGTAATCATAGAAAATGGCTGCTTTGGTATTTAGTCATCGTAAACTTAGACTTCAAGGAAATGTTACTTTTCTACTCTTGTAAAATACTTCAATGTAACGCGTCTTTTATTTGTAATGTGGCAGCTTTAGCGTTCCGATTATTCTGGCTGAGCCTTACTTTTTATTTATCTTCCTTCCACAAGGTAAGATGTGACACAAGGTCGGGAAAGTGGAATTTGAAAAACCAGCGCTCGAGAATTTGAGCGCTCTGGCCATTAAAAATTGCCTGGGCAGCCCCGTCGGCATTCCCCTGTAAGGGCGCCTCAGGCGATCGGCAATAAACTAACCCCTTCTCAAAGGGTGAGAAGGCAAAGCCTGGGAGGATGCATCTCCTAGAACTGCGCAGGACAGATCAGACCGATAGACCGGCGTAAATCAAGGTCCGAAGGCCCAGACAATACCGGTCTATGGAGTTTCCTTTCTTGAATGTGAAACACATATTTCAGATAAGCAAGAAATCGTTAAGAATACTATTTTTCAAATGTGTGACTCACCACCATTGGGAATCCATGACATATTCTGATACTAGGGTCTGGCTGGCTAGGGATATCACCCTTTTGTCTGAATGGAGCATGTTTCAATTCGGCCCTAGGTGGTTCACCTCACAGGCATTACCACCTCATTCGAAATAAGGGTATTGCCGATCACCCAAGAAACCGCTACGGAGGAATTCTCACTGATCTGTTCTCAGCTATCATTGTACTCGAGCAGAGTACCCGTCTTGGAGGAACTGGCTCTCCCCACCTTCTGACCTTGTGCCACTTTTTGCTGCAATGAGGAGAAAGTAAATTCTCATGCTAATATATTTCCGCCCGATTTTTGAACGATTAAATAATCTAATTCTGAATTCGTCATGAAATGTTCAACGCCATGATTTATTGTCTGAAATAATACGTTTGAACTTACATGATAATGTTGTTATATGAAGAATAATTTATGCTGCCATTTTCGTCGAGTTGACTAAAAACATCTGCAAATCCCTGTTCAAATTTAAATACTTCTAAATTCCTTTCCAATTTCGAAGGGTCACAAAGTAATTCATTTTTTAAAACTATTAAGTAATAGTTAAAATATATGATTTGTTTATGAAGAAACAGAAATGCATTCTAGTGGATTTAATTTTATAACTAAATTATTTTTAATAGGATTGTTTAAAGTTCGTTTAAGTACTTTACTCTGTTGCATTTTTGTTTTCAATATATAATCGAGTAATAGTAATCATAAATACTAACGCGTAAGTCACGTAGGGGCGAGAAATACACACATACCTAGACACACAAGAACTTGTAGCATAATTTAATTCAATAAAATCTGATAATTAACGTGCATCTAATATCACGCACACATTTGACTTGCTATCAATATGTATCGTAATCATTATAAACAAAAGACTGAAAAAATATATTTGTTGTATTTAAATGAAAATCGACTGTTACATTTTCATTAACGAAATTTTTCCTTTGATTATATTTCTGTTATGAAGAGAAAAATAAACTTTACTTGTACACCGCTTGACAAGCAAGAAATAAAGTTTTTAAGACATCTATTACTTTTTAAATGACTTCTTCAACAGCCTGCCCGTCCACAGCCAACATGAATCGTTTGAACCCATTTTTATAAATCAGGTCAACAAAAGTAAGAGTTCAGAAAACTCTCGCAGCATTTATCAAGTATTTGTCTAATATCCAAGTCAGCGTATCATTGCTATTATGTGTGTGTTTTGTCACCGTGAAATAATCTAATCATAAAACAGAGAGAGCGAGATAGAATGAGAAAGACAGGCCGAGAGAGAGCGAGAGACAGAGAGATGGGGAGGGAGAGAGGAAGAGAGAGAGAAAATGTATTTTTACCGTCCTCCCATTTCAGAAACGTAACTTATATGAATAAATCAAACGCCCCACACATAGGGTACTCTGGATAGGTGAAACATTTCCTCGACAGGGGTGCCTCCTGCGACCCACAATTAACCAATTCTCCTATCCGAGAGGGTTGGTAATGCATGTGAGGAGGGCCTCCTAGAACCGAACAAAACCGTACTTCACTCTGATCATAAGGCAAGGTGCCTGTTCCAGAACAGAATATTAAAAATAGTAAACGGAATTTCCATGAACAAAGTTCCTTTCCGAGAACGTCCCATCTGTGGAACATGTTACCACGAGATTGCTTCCGCGCGGGCTACAACATGGTCGTCTTTAAATCCAATGCCAACAAATACTTGTTATAAACTATCCTTCTAAGAAATCAAATTGTGTTCATGCAATTGATCATTTTAAATCCTCTCATAATATTCTTCATCAATCAACAGACATTCTATTCATCTCATTAACCATTGCCTTGCACTCATTTATAAAATAAATCCAGAAGAGAGAGGGTGTTGAGGATAATAGCAGATGGGGCATCAAATAAATCTGACAATAAAGTAGACATTTTTTTTAATTATTTAGAAAGAAATCTTAAAACAAGAAATATACGTTAAATACCAAGATCAGCTGTTGTGATGAACAAAGGAGATATATGGATTATCGTGAAATAGACAAAAGAAAAAGCTGTCTCTTTCGAACATAGGTAATTTGATGAGTAACAATTGACATTTGTTGGTAAAATAATGCATGCCTATGATTATAAAGTAGCAAGCTGTTTGTAAGATACTAGCTGCAATAAGAGTCTCACCCCTTAATAAGTGACACTGAGTATTGATTTACTCCTCTCCAGGAGTTAGGCACAAGGCCAGTTTTTATCTTACTCCCACAAGTAAGATGTGATCCAAGGTCGGGTCGGGAAAGTGAGGTTTAAAAATTGCCTGGGCAGCCCCATCGGCATTCCCCGGTAGGGGCGCCTCAGGCAGTAAGCAATAAACTTACTCCTCTCCAAAGAGGGGAGGCAAAGCCTGGGAGGGTGGACCTCCTAGAACTGCACAGGACAGACCCAGAGACCGGCGTAAATCAAGACCCGAAGGCCAAGACAATACCAGTCTATGAGGTGCAGTATCCATCGGAACAGATACTACACTTTGATCTTAGCCAAAAGGCTAAGAACCAAGTCCCTGAGTAGATAACACACTAATCAAACACATGTTGGCAGAAAGATGATTTGAAGACATCTCTTTCTTTTTTAATGATTTTTTCAATAGCTTTTGGAATAGATTCCAAAACGGGATTAGAACAGATAAAATAAATTTTACGAGCAGAACAGTTTTGCACCACTTTTATGTCCCATTACGAAGATTAAAATCAACATATAATAATACTATACCTCATGTCTAGAATCCTTATTCCAATTTTCATAAAAATTCATTACATGATTTTTAGATTCTAGAAAATGACTAAACTTTAAGACTTCAGCTCAATTTGTCTTAAGAAGAAAGTAAAATTCAGGGAATCTTACTTTACTATTGGATCAAATTCAATGTAAATCTGAAATATTTTATTTTCACATGGGAGATTATGCCTGGAATTTGAGGACTATTCATGAATGTATGTCTAACACCAATTGTCAAAATTTCAGAAACATCGGAAGTATCTTAACTGTCACAAAGGTGTTCCATATCCTTTTATACCCCTTTGCATTAAACCAAATAAACTCAATACATCTCACATTACGACCTCTTACGCCTCACAGCTGTGAAAATTTATCAAGATCGGTTAATTAGTTTAGGAGTGAATCCTGTTCAAACAAATATATAAACATATACACATACCTAAATTGATATAAATAGATATAAATAACAAGAAAAACAGCTGATGCCATTTAGAACAGACAACACATTATTTTTTATTATGATTTAACTCCGTTTATAGAATATGATTATTGTGTATCATAATATATATATATATTTACAACCAATTTTGTTAAGACAGAATATATTATTTTAGATGTATTTAAACATCTAAAATTCATCTAATGGAGTCGACCGTTTATTCTTATGCGGTAATTCTTGCATATATTGGCCATATAATACTTGGTTTATTCTTCAGTAAATATAAATACAATGTCTGTACGTTGAGATTTTGCTAGCATGAATTGATTAATAATATGATGATAAACGAATCACACTGTATGTGTCTACGCGTATATGCATTTAAATGAATGTTTAGTTTTTGTATAGAAGCTTTCAACAATAAACAATGTTATTTTCTGAGCTCTTCGAAATCGAGTACATATCTATAAAGGCTTATTTATTGAAGACCAACCTGAAATGCAAAGGTTTGCGCTGCCTTTTAGGGTGCAGCTTTTTTTTATATAAATATAATTGTGTCTAAAATGTTAACTAAACAGCGTTTGTTTTCTTTTATTGGGATTCTTGAGTGCGACCATTTTGAAAAAAGCAACGTACACGAACCTTGAAGACGAAAACATTATTTTGAACTATATTTATCTAGTATATTAGTTATATCTTATTCTTACTAAAACCAAACAATAGTCAACAGTCATTGATTCACATATTTTGAACACTTGTCCTCATCGTGATTGTTTGCATGTTTACAATGTTTTAACCGCTATACTCTCCGGCCTCCTTCATGTACCTTTTGTGATAGTCACACATTTTGAACTAAACCCTTAAATATACTCGGGTGGATTGCTCTCATTCCTTATCACATGCCTTTTATCATATTTCGTATCAATTATTAAACAAAATGAAAAAATATGGAAATAGACATGAAATAATTATTAAAAAAGAGAAAAAATAAAAGTTTAAAAAAATATAAGATATCTAAATGCTTTACTGGATTAAATGAAAGTTTCGGTCAGAAATTCTCAGCAAATAACAAATTATATCGATTCTAAAATTGAGAAAATGTTGATAATTGCTAAACCGTTAATTAAAATACAAACACTTCTAAGTTCATAACTTCATTCGTGTAATTAATGGGCAAGCAAAAGAAAGTAAAACTAATTATTCTAAACAAAACAAAATTGAATATCCATGATTGAAAAACAATCCATTAAAATGATTTGATTTTACTTAAAAATTCAGTATGTTCTAATTAATTCATAAATGTTAAAAATAAAATGATTATAAAATAGTTATTTTATTACAAAAGAATTATAGATTTCTTAGGTCACTTAAATTGCTTTACCGTCACCCTCTTCATTTCAAGAACGAAATAGTCTTATTATCCTCATTTGTAACTCAGTGGCCCCTTTTACAAAAAGATCTCACCTTTCTACAAAAAGATATCACTCTTTTACAAAAAGATATCACCCTGAAGGTGCGAGGGAAAATATATACAAAATTAAGGACAGCTAATATTTAAAGCTCTCAAGAAATTTAATTTATGTTTTTAGATTTACATTTTTCGATTTTTAGTATCATTTTATATCGAGAGCTGCCTTTAACATGTTTTTTTTATTCGCAATTTCAAAGTTGTATCTCTTTGTAAAGTAAAGGTGATCACTGAGTTTCGACTATTGGTATAATAAGATGCATTTCGTCTTTGAAATAAAGAGTAGTAAAGTAATTTAAGTGTCCTAAAAGTTATTTTCAATAAAATAAATATTTTATTTTAACATTCATTTATTAATTAAAAAAATACTGTAAACGTTAGTAAAAATTCTGTGATTTTTGGTAATTTTTTCACATGGAGTTTTATTTAGTTTTTGTGTTAAAGATATTTTCACTTTCATTGCTGGCTATAATCTGTATTTTCACATCCATTTTATCATAGCAATGAGATTGTATTGCTTTAAATTATTTCTAAGTCTGTCTACTTGTACGTATTAAAGCTTCTAAAAATGCCCAAGGTTATACTGTACCGTTCCTGGGACAGGTACTTAAGATTGTGTATGAAGTCATGTGTTTAATAACACTGTTCACATTTACCCATCAACAATGATTGCCCTTAAGAAAAAATGGCAATAAACAAACTGACATTTCCTGAGGGACCAATTAAAGTACAATTCACCTAACCGCATTTTATTTTCAGATATTTTTCTTTCTTTTACATGAAGTAATATCTCAAAGTTAACAGAGCTTTACAATTCGTCAACAAGTCTTTATCATTTCACTCATACTATATAATTGTTTAACAACACATCAGATAAATGGTGGTGTTCGGTGTCAAATATATCTGGCCCGGTTATCACCAAAATGAATATATTAAAACGTATTGCAAACAGCGAACCACATTTGTAGTATGCACAATATATATATTTTGATATAAAGTAAAGTATGAAAAAGGACGCCGCCACTCAGTGTTTTATATATTCTTGCAATTATGAGGAAGCCTTTATTAGAATCTATTTTCCAGTCAATTACGCTATTCTGCTGATGAAACGACTACACCATTGTAGAGTATGCTCATTCGCTTATTGGTTGGTTGGTTGTTAGATGTTACGGTATGCTAAGTGTCGTTGGATCATTTTATGCCGAAAATATGTTTTGTTTACGATTTGTTTTTAAATTCATTTGTTCTGTATACGTATATTACGTAAAGAACTAGTCTGTAAACGATAGATTCTATTGAACAACTAGTCTGTAAACGCTAGATTCTATTGAACACCTAGTCTGTAAACGATAGATTCTATTGAAGAACTAGTCTGTAAACGATAGATTCTATTGAAGAACTAGTCTGTAAACGATAGATTGTATTGAAGAACTAGTCTGTAAACGATTGATTCTATTGAAGAACTAGTCTGTAAACGATTGAAGAACTAGTCTGTAAACGATAGATTGTATTGAAGAACTAGTCTGTAAACGATAGATTGTATTGAAGAACTAGTCTGTAAACGATAGATTCTATTGAAGAACTAGTCTGTAAACGATAGATTCTATTGAAGAACTAGTCTGTAAACGATTGAAGAACTAGTCTGTAAACGATAGATTGTATTGAAGAACTAGTCTGTAAACGATAGATTGTATTGACGAACTAGTCCGTAAACGATAGATTCTATTGATAAATGGTTTTAGAAAGACGAGCAAATGTACAAAATGTTTGATGGCTTCCTTTTTTGTTTTTAAAAATGTTTCATATTAGCAGTCGTCTGTGCCAGACTAACTAACCCCTTAAAAATAAATACTAGCAAGGCGAATAACTCATATTTTAGATTAAAGAATATAATAGAAGTTATCAAGCTTATGTGCAAAAATATAAAACTTACAAACTAAAATTGTTATACTCAATCCCGGCCAACGCCGGGTAAGTTCAACTGAGTAATTATAAAAAGAAACTTTCCGAAAATATATTTTCAGTCTAGCTTTGTAATGAGTCAGTTTAGAACTAAACAGCGGGTTATGATTAATTAGTATTCCATTGTAAATCTTACAAAAAACAACCGAAAAAAAATGACCGACTTTAAAACACATGTGTAGAGTCGGTGATTTGACACGCAGACAAATTATAGTTTTATAAACATATATATATATATATATATATATATATATATATATATATATATATATATATATAAGTAATGACAATATCCAGTATGTATTAATACGAATATGTGTCCAGATGCATCATACCGCAATGTTGAGCGGACATGTGTTACATTAGTTCAGTAACATCGATTATTATCAAAGATCGATGTTCTCCACTGGCCGAACGCCCAACGTAACAAACTACGTCGGTCTTTTACATAGCCCTCCCTCCTCCTCGTGAATGCTAGTAAGTCAGTCAGATCACAGATCGAAATGTTATCAATATATCTCCATAACCGATTACGTATAAAGGAAGAGTTACCTGAGTTGAGAGAGGTTTGTGAGAAAAAAAGTACTAAGTGCGTGTGCCATCAGGAAAACGTAGCATAAATGGCTTATGTTTGTAAGGGCATATCTAGAAAATAATTCGCTCATTAAAGGTACATCCTGAAAATAAGTACTCTCAGTGAAGGTGTGGTAAGAAAACAGGTACGTTCATTGAAAGTGTGGTAAGAAAACAGGTGCGTTCATTGAAGGTATACTCAGAAGATAGATAGATACATTCATTAAAGTCACATTCACAAAACAGTTACATTCATTAAAGGTACATCTAGAAAACAAGTACGTTCTATAAAGGTGAATTCAGAAAACACAACTCAACTCGGAAACTATTTAACTATCATTGAGCTTGCCCATTTCAGGTCTTGAGAAAACTGTTACTTTTAGTCAAAATGTTTGAATCATGTTCGAATAAGGATTGCACTTGCATTATAGTATAAACAAGTTTTTATTTATTGACTATTCTTTTCTATATTCCACATATGCTATGTGACCTTGTCTCTTGCACTATCAAATAACATTTCAGTTTATAGTCGATATATTAAAATTGTAGTGTTTGTCTTCTGTACAATAGAAATGATGTAAATGGTACGTTTGTATAAGCTATTCTTGAGATAAGGGCATTTCCCCATTTGAGAATGCTTCCGAGTTTACCTTATAGGTGGCACAATTAAATATAATTTGGGTTAGTTTATGTTTTGTAAAGTTTGAATCATTGCGTGCGATTCAAGGTTCAGATACGGGCATGTTCCCATACGGGAACGTTAACGAATTATGAATAAAATATCGTATCATAGTTATAAAAGAAGTCAATATGGAGTGAGTTTAATACAAACATAATTACTTCCATCATCTCAGACTGTTAATCAATTATGAACGATGATTATCCACAAGAAACCGACTGACCTTATCCACTCAAGAGACTAATTGTGGCTTATTTATCTGAGATAATCTTGTGTTAATCAAGCTTCCGTGCTTTTAATTACTTCGTACATTGATCTATCGTTTGTTAATCTAATATATTTGTTTAGATACGTGTGTGTAGTGTGGACAACTGCATTATATATATATATATATATATATATATATATATATATATATATATATATATATATATATATGATAGACGAAAACTCTCTGGCTGTCAACTTTTAGCTTATTAAAGCTAGAAGCATAAGATTTGTGAGCATAGAAGGAATGCTACCCGCCCCCGTTCAGATTGTTCTAATAAATCAATAAATAGATCGACCGGAGTGTAGAGCGACCTGGAGTCTGATTGACAACACGTCTCCCCAAATTTCCAGTATTCTCCACCTCTTTTCAATAACCACCGCAAATAAACTTGCAGTATCACAACAGCCGGCTATCATTGATTTCTCGCTGGCAAGGACCATTCATCCTCTCTGGGATTTGGGTGGAAATAAGTCTCCACAAGGTCCCAGCAGTCTCTGCACTTTTCCAGTAGAGGTCTGGTTTTATTATTTACTCACGAGGAGTTCTCAGACAGGTCGTCAGTGATCCCTGGAGTCTGAGTGACAACAAGGCTCCCCAGATTTCCAGTATTCTCCACCTCTGGGCGATAGTCACCGCAAATACATTTGCAGTATCACAACAGCCGTTTACCATTGATTTCTCGCTATTATTATTATTATTATTATTATTATTATTATTATTATTATTATTAGTATGTGTCTTTGTGTCTCACACTGAGTTTAGACGTTTTGTGAATTACTCCCAACTCGTATTTTACCATGCGAGGCACACTTTGGAGCATTTCGGATAACTGAAGACGAGCAACGTGGTCGTACCAGTGTATACGTGATTGTGTGACGCAATTTCTCATGGAAGCTTTTAGACCGTCAGTCCGGAAATATACTCCATCCGATGCGTGGCAGCCAGGATTCGTGTCGTTTTGATGTTTCCTTATTGGCCAAGCCTTGCAGTAATACAAGAGTACAGCACGGGCACGTGTGTTGTACGTTGTCTGCCTCGTATAGATCCTTGACTCATTAAAAGCCCTAATATAATCTTAAGTCAAGACAATTCAATCTTTCTCCGTACATAACTTTAGTTATGTAATTTTCACACTGTTTTACCCATATCAATCTATTTGTCATTGATTTGAAGTGTTTTGGGTTTTATCTATTGCATTAATTCGATATATCAAAAGAAGTATTGACATAAGAGCAAAGTGTGTTATCTGTTTCACTGCCGCATTTCATTTGGTCTTTTTAGACCGATGCAATTTTAATTTTTGTTTCAATCCAGTATGCCCCTTTTTGGGAAGCTGGATTTTCCACACATTAAAAACCGACATTGTGTCTAACTCTTTCCTCGTGGGGAGACAATGAATAAAGACATGAAGACATATGAATGGCTAACCTGTTCTTATTTTGAAAACCAGTCATTTGTTTACTTCTTTATAAACCTCTGAAATTCGAATAAAATAAAACGAACTAATAGTGTTATATTAATTATTTCGGGGTAAATCTAATTCTTTCTAATGTATAACATGTTTACTTTATTTCAGAATATGTGACCCAATAATATATGATCCAAAATAGGTTATTAAGTATTCTAGTAACGCAATAAACATCTACGCAGAGTCCCCGCCAATTAAAATCAGGTGTTGAAGTAGCAAATGAGTTTAAGCGATAACAAATCTGCCTATGTTTTATTGAAGCAGTCATTGCAGCAATCAATGTTCTATTCTTTTGAGAGTTGCTAATGTATGTTTGTGTTTGGGAAGAAACGTGCGTTGTATTGATAGGCGGAACAAAGGTGTTTTGTGGATAGATGTGTGTGTGTGCGTGTTGTGTGTGTGTGCGTGTTGTGTGTGTCTCTTTCTTTTCTTCCTGGGGGTGGAGGCGGTGTCGTGGTGGTGGTTGTGGTGGGAGAACTGAATGAGAAAAAGAATTCAAAAACAAGGAAATCCTAAGCTTTAATAGGTTAATAAAAAATAAAATCGAAAAAGAATGCAAGATAAAAATATTTTTTTCAAAATTGCATAAAGGCTTGAAATGAGGGTAAAAAGGATCGCAGTAGAAGAGAAGTACATGGAGTATAAGCGGGTGCAGGTATGAAAAGTGTGTTGGTATGGGGAAGTACATGGTGTATAGGTGGGTACAGGTATGCAAAGTGTGTAGGTATGAGGAAGGTGAAAGGGAAATGGGTCTGAATTGGTGAAGAGGTGTGTAAGCGACATTCACAGCATTGTGTTTGTACTGCAAAAACATTTGGAAAGGCGTTCGGAGCGTAGACGGCAAATAGGCAAAGACGATGAAGGAGAGAAAAGTGCGGAGAAAGAAATGGGAAATAAAAAAGGGGAGAAGAGAAAATGAGATCGCAATTTCAAAGAGGAAAGGAAATACAGAATTGGAAATACTCATGAGAAGTGAGACTTACTTCTAAGAGCGAAAGAGATAGAAGAGATAGATAGATAGATAGATAGATAGATAGATAGATAGATAGATAGAGAGAGAGAGAGAGAGAGAGAGAGATGGGACAGCATGAAAGTGAAGGAGTCTGACAGACGTCGGACGTTTTATTCACTGTTGCCGTGAACGGGAGCCAACATCCGTTAATCAATATTATCGACCAGACGCCGTCAGCTGACAAACGAATACTATCGAACGTGTGGAACATCTGGCTGACTTTTATCATTGTGCATTTAATCAAATAAATATATAAATGGAGGGGGAAAAAACGATAGACAGACAGTCAAAAAGAGAGAAGGAGAGACAAGAACGAGTTAAGTCTACATAAAAGACGGTTTCAGTTGAAATCAGCTGACTTTAATGATTATTGCTGAAACCAGAATAGGAGAACATTTGGATTCATTCATTCTGATGGATTCTCCACATTTGATTCTGAAAAAGGGGGGGGGGGGGTGGAGCGCTCAAGTCAAAACGTCCCGATTATTGTAAAAGTTTCATATCGTACTGCGCAAGTGAAATTTACCGTCTTTAAAACTGTTGAACGATATTCAAAACATAACCGAACTTACAGCATTCTATCATTATGATGGATGCGTGATTATTGAAACTGGTACCGCCGCGGATTATTAAATCGCATTTACTGAGTTTAAAACATATGTAATAAAATCTGTGCTCGATATTTAGAAATGCCATCAATCATTTTGAAGGTCTTATTTAGCCCTTTCTACCATAGTATTCTCTCGTGTAAAGTAGTTAAATCTTAGGATTCTCACATATTTTTATAATCAAAATATTTCATTTCACTTATGCGTTCACTCACTGTTCCTTATATACTTCTAATTTTCATATGCTATTCCATGTTTTATATCTAGATATTAAAGCCCAGAATTAAATGTAATATTCTATATAAGAATATGTACATAATTTTCTATTTTTTTACAATAGCATTTGTTTCTCTTGAATGGAAATGTCTAATCATTCAAACAATTATTTCATTCATGTGATAAAAAAAAGATTTCCTGGAGTATTTCATTTCCTGTCGATTCTAACATATCTGTTCCGATACTGCACCCCATAGATTAGTATTGTCTTGACCGGTGGGGCTTGATTTACGCCGGTCTATGGGTTTGTCCTGTGCAGTTCTAGGAGGTCTACTCTCCCAGGCTTTGCCTCCCCTCTTTGGGGATGAGTAAGTTTATTGCTTACTGTCTGAGGCGCTTCTACCGGGGAGTGCCGACGGGGCTGCTCAGGCAATGTTTAATGGCCAGAGTGCTCAACTTCTCGAGCGTTGGTTTTTCTAATCCCACTTTCCTGACCTTGTGTCACATCTTACCGCTGTGAGAGGTAGATAAATAACTCTAACATTTGTTTGATCGAATATCTGTGTTTTTTTATTACAGTAAGTGAAGTAAAATTGTGTACCATATCCGAGGGCGACCTGAAGTCTCCTTTTTCCTCAGCTACTACACCGAAGTGTAGGAGGGGGCGTCACTCGTTTCATAGGATTACTCAATTTACCTCTTGATCCTCATATTAAAATACTGAGTATTTAGCAAGGGAGCATCAAGTACCAGTTTAAAATCTTCTGTATGACTCGACCGAGGATTGTATCCATGGTCGTCCAGTATATTGGCGAACATTATAAGCGTTATGCCAAAAGAATAGAATAATGTTGAAACCATTATTCAATTTATCTTTTAACGACAAATTCTGAGAATATATATATTTATTAGGTAAATATATCATCTACTTATACTGCTGCTGGTACTACTAGAACGACGACTACTACTACTACTACATTTATATAATTATTTCAAAACTTATTAAGTAAATATTCATCACATCGTAATATGTGTTTTCCTCTGCTGTAATGTTTACTCTTCCATCTTCACTTTAAATTTTTTCACAAATATGTACAATAAGTGTATTCAAATTTTCAGTTTGAAACTACATTTAAATGAACCAGAAATCTTAATTTTTTTCCTTTATTTATTTTCAATCTTACAGCCTCGAAGAAAGCCGTACATACCACCAAATCGACCAAGAACAAATCGCTAGGCAGAACCAGCAACTCGCTGACTTGGAAGGCGAGATCAGTATGCTCCGCAGATCCATTGAATCGCTCGAGAAGGAGAAGATGAGACAATCTAACATCCTTGCCAAGATGAACGATGAACTCGAAAAAATGAGAATGGTAGGTATTGCTCGTTATCAAATTATCAAGAAAAACTGTGAAACGTCCAGAACAGAACGTGAACATGTGAATATAACTCAAATTGTATTTCTATATCAAGGTTATAAGATTGTCAACCTCTAAAGGTCGACTTTCATATTGCACTTTTTACGTTCAAATGTGTAAATATTTGACAATATTAGACATGTGTTTTGGGGCTACATATTAATAAAGTATACAGCCGAGTTTAACTACAGCTGCATTCATTGTATACGCGTAACGTGTAATACCCTTGGGGGGAAGTATGAACCAGCCTTGCAAAGTTAGTGCAAAGTTAGTGCTTATATAGCAACTCGTATTGAATCGATCCTTCCTATATGCATTGAGTTTCGGCATGGAACACATTTTATGCCGTCAAACCGAACTAATTTCATTCGTTTGTAGATGTAAAACTCACCAAGAGAACCTTTAGGGTAAACGTTTTATGCTACATCTGAACACGAAGCATGATCAAGACTTATATAAAGATATCAACAATTTATAATAAAAATAAACGAATCGAGGGTCGTCAAGTGCAACGCGAAGGATTCCTTTTTATTGGTTACTACACCGAGATGTAGGGGAAGGCGTCACTTCTTGTCTGGATTTGCCCACTAACCTTTCATCCTCACTTTATGCTGTTGAGTGTTCCCCAAAAAGGCATCAAGTAACATTTTCTGAGCTTTTGATATGACTCGACCATGGATTGAACCTCGGGCTTCCAGACCATTAACAAAAATTCTAACCATTGGCCGGCAATTTATTTAAATGATTTAATTATTTTATTGGTCATTAATATTCAGTATTAGTACTTATAAGTATACATTAGTAAACAAATTTAGCGAAACATACATCAAGTTGTCTTCGAAGTATCTGATTCTTTTGCGTAACTGTTGTTTTATTATGTGTTGGTGTTTGCGGTTCTATCGTCCATTCTCTAACAGGTATTTGTCTGAAATCCTGACAATGGTAAATTATCATTTTAATTATTTATAATCAGACAAGTGTTTTAATCTTGATTAAACAAAAAGGTAATGGCTACTTGGCCTTTTGGCTAAGATCAAAGTGTAGTATCTGTTCCGATGGATACTGCACCCCATAGACCGGTATTCTCTTGGTCTTCGGGGCTTGATTTACGCCGGTCTCTTGGTCTGTCCTGTGCAGTTCTAGGAGGTCCACCCTCCCAGGCTTCGCCTCCCCTCTTTGGGGAGGAGTAAGTTTATTGCTTACTGCCCGAGGCGCCCCTACCGGGGAATGCCGACGGGGCTGCCCAGGCAATTTTTAAACCCCACTTTCCCGACCCGACCTTGGGTCACATCTTACTTGTGGGAGTAAGATAAAAACTGGCCTTGTGCCTAACTCCTGGAGAGGAGTAAATCAATACTTACTCTATTCCTATTATCTTCTTTCTTCATAAGAACATCAACAACTATGTAGGTTGTATCATTAACTACTACGCGTATCTGTTCATGCAATGATATCGTAATCACATATCAAATAATTGGTCATTTTCTGCTCACGGCAAATAGTTCAACCACTAGCTGTTTACACGAATGGCAATCGTATTTGAAACTTTAAAAAAATATTTCTAACAAAATGGCAACCATATATTATACATTTTTGTGTGTGGTTTTGTAATGCTTCAAAACCTATTGAAAGAAATAATCCAACAAATTCAACTGTTTGGAACGCTATGTATGAAAAGGTTTTCTTTGTAAAAACATCAACATTTAAATACCTTTTTTATTCCCATTTTTGTTGGACGCGAATTGTAGAAATGGGCTTTGTGGAGTTAAACTTATTTGAAATAAGTTGAAAAAATCGGACAGTTTTTATTTGAAATGAAAATATAAATAAAAAATAAATGAAATTAAAATTCATTGAATGGATTGTTAAAAATACAATTATTTTACGAAAACATAAAAACGTGTAGAATAACACTTATGTTCACACATTGAAAGAAACAAAAGTAAAAAAAAATGTGGTTAAATAAATGCGATGCTAGGATCGAAGTGTAGTATCTGTTCCGATGGATACTACACCCTATAGACCGGTGTCGTCTTGGCCTTCGGGTCCTGATTCCGCCGGTTTGTCGGTTTGTCCTGTGCAGTTTAAGGAGGTCCACCCTCCCAAGCTTTGCCTCCCCTCTTTGGGGTGGAGTAAATTTATTGCTTACTGCCTGAGGCGCCCCTAACGGGGAATGCTGACGGGGCTGCCCACGCATATTCGGTAGGCCAGAGTGCTCACCTTCTCGGGCGCTGACTTCTCAAATCCCACTTTCCCGACCTTGTGTCACATCTTATCGCTGTGGAAGGAAGATAAATAAAAAATCCATTGATTTTACAGAAACAAAATTGGCATTAATTTCGTTTGATAGTAAAACTGTTCTATCTGTAATTACTTATATAAGCCCTGAAGTTTCCTGCAGACATCTTAGTTAAATCCTGGGGAACATTTCTGAATCTTTGATGGCAAAATATATCTTTGGAATGAAAGCGTCATCGGGAAAACTTGGGCTCGAAATTATTAAAAAGGCAGAGACCTGGGTTTGAAACTATATCCGTAAGAGCTATATCGTGCACATCTCTCCTACCCCGATACTCTTGTGATACAATGTGAATAAAGTAAAAAGAAATCCTTTGTAAAGAAATATATATGTTAATTAATAATAAAAAAAAAGTCAAGCGCTGCTAAACTTTCAAGTCAAATATCTAAAAACTACAAAAAGGTTGAGATCATAACTACTGCACAAAATATGAATCATCGGCTTTTGAAAAATAAACTAATGATCAGCAGGGTTACTCACTTTGTTCTTGGCCTTTTGGCTAAGATCAAAGTGTAGTATCTGTTCCGATGGATACTGTACCCCATAGACTGGTATTTGCTTGGCCTTCGGGGCAGTTCAGGAGGCCCACCCTCCCAGGCTTCGCCTCCCCCTCTTTGGAGAGGAGTAAGTTTATTGCTTACTGCCTGAGGCGCCCCTACCGGGGAATGCCGACGGAGCTGCCCAGGCAATTTTTAAACCCCACTTTCCCCGACCCGACCTTGGGTCACATCTTACTTGTGGGAGTAAGATAAAAACTGGCCTTATGCCTAACTCCTAGAGAGGAGTAAATCAATACTCACTAATCCCAAGTTGCATTTATTATGCACACGTTAAGAACAAAACCAGATCACTAATGTAGTCTTTGTCCTTATGCCATCACCTATCAGTTTAAGATGTGTTTTTTTTATTCAGTGAGTAATAAATGTCGAAGATCGCAATTAGGAAAGAAACAATGGACACAAACGATATATGCGAGCTGGTCACTTAAAAGGATGTAGCCATTGTCTTAAGTGTGTTCAAAATCAAATGCCTATACAATGCATCATTTTGTCCCAATCCAGAGTGCCCCTTTTTGGGAAGCTGTATCTTTCCTTTATTAAAAATCGACCGTTTGTCTAACTCTGCTCTCGTGGGAAAGCAAGTAAATAGAGATTATACACTGCATCTTCTTTTTTTAACATCATTTAAATAATACTATATCGATATCTACATACTCTTGTTTTTCATCCTGTTCCTTATCTTGTTTCTTTGTCTCCGTGTAAATCTGATTACGTCAAAAAGGATGATGTCATAAACGGTGACATCACAAAATAATGAAGCCATCTATAGAAAGCACTGATGCGAAATAATGTTTTAATTAAAAATCAATGGTCGTTCTCTAGACCAGCCGTCTAGAATTCTCAGGGATCTTATTTACTATTAAACATAGATCTTGTTTGCTTGTATCTTGTAACCTTGCACACTTGATTACATCACAAAGAGAGATTGATAACGTCATACAGCGACCATTCACCTTTTATGGCCTCTGACATGTTTTGGCCTTTTGGCTAAGATGAAAGTGTAGTATCTGTTCCGATGCATACTACACCCTATAAATTGGTATCATCTTGGCCTTCGGGCCTTGATTCCGTCGTTCTGGAGTACTGCTCTGTGCAGTTCTAGGAGGTCCACCCTCCCAGGCTTTGCCTTCTCACCCTTTGAGAAGCGGTTAGTTTATTGCTAATTGCCTGAGGCGCCCCTACCGGGGAATCTCGACGGGGATGCCCAGGCATTTTCTACAGAAGGCCAGAGTGATCACTTTCTCGAGTGCTGGCTTTCCAATCGCACATTCCGACCTTGTGTCACGTCTTTCTGCTGTTTTATTACATAAAAAAAAACATTTACTAGAGTGAGATAGAAGTGGAAGAAGGAGAGAGAGGGGGAAGAGAGAGAAGGAAAAGAGTGATATTTAATTATATAAAAATACTGACCAAAAAAGTCACTGATGGTCTATTTGTGTTTATTAAAACTTATATAATATCGTTTAAAAACAATGACTTTTAAAGAACATTTCTAATTCTTCATCACTATATAGTGGTGGAGGTGAAGTGCTTAGCGACTCACAGTGCGCTCCCAGCGAGCCGTTGTCAAATTCTACCGGGACGATTGCATTATTCATATAAATACGATTGGAAAACATATGAATCCATCTGTTCTACGAGCGAATACAAATATGAGAGCTAACTTATATGCATACTCCAGAGATCTTCGCTACGTGCTTGAAAACAAAATTCCGCCACTTATCACAGTATTGGGTTCGTATTTCAGTTGTCAGCAGAAACATGCCAGTCTTAACTCTGATATTGTTGGTTCATATCTTTGGTGGGTGGTCGTTTTCTTGATCTTTATTGAATTAAATCTTCTTGATATGATGTATTAACATAGCTGGTAGCCGGGAAATATATCCAAACAATGTTAATCTGTTTTGTTCAAATAACGTCATTGAAGGATCTGTTAATATTAAACCTATTTCTGATATCTGCATTTCATAGTCTATCTCGCGAAGTTCTTAAACAGTTCTTAAACAGTTCATTTCATATACAGTTAGCTTCACAAAATTAGAATATTCTCATAAAACTCCGAGTTTTATGTAATCGTATTTGATGAACACATATTTCGACAACGCTGTAACTATTTACTATTTTAGATTTGTAATTAATATATTTTCTTTCGGATTCGTGTCATGCATGCGTATCAATCGTATACGCTTTATATATGCGTGCGTGAGTCGCTGTATATTACTCTGAAGAGGCTAATAATACAACTCATTTTTATACATCTAGTTTTCAATATTTTTTCGATCCCGATCAAGTGTCTACGCTACACCGCTTCAGTTCGTAACACCTATTGTTACATGGGAAGAAACGTGCATTCATATTTTTTATTGTTGCCATTATGTTTCTTTTTGTTGCTGAGTTGTCTAACGTATTTAAACTTTTATTCGCATTAATGTTCAAAGGAATGTTTCTGTTGTGAATCTTTTGCTTGCAAAAACGTCGATGACCGAGTTGTAATTAATCAATAAACTCATTCATTCATAGGATTTGAAATAGGCGAGCCATTAGTAATGGGAGTAGTAAGAATGCAATAGATTATACGTATTTACTCCTACCCACAAGTACCCGACTTCTTATTGTACTCGCGAGATACCCACATTCTATTGATCGGAATTAAAATTGATTAATTTTAGTTGTAATTCTTACGAAACCCATTGTTTTCTTTTGATGAATTAAATATATAATTTTAATTTGTGATCGTTTGATTTTTTTACATGAAAAAAATATACTCTGTCGGCCTGTCCATCCATCGATAATGTAATGATCGATAATTAACAGTGGTCAATAATCATGGTCCAGATCAAAATAAATGAAAGAACTTACAAAATTAGAGTGAACAAAGGAATAGTTTGTGTGAGAAAGTCGTTTGGACAGCTGTTGTGTGTTATGAATAAGCGATACTTTACTCAAATATCTAGGTTTAACGTGATCATACCGATATGTAAACTGTGCAGTATCCGAGTGTTCCAATAAAATTTAGAGAATTACAACGTGGACACGAAGATAAATGATTAAAACGTCACCCATACCTCAAACCTTGACGAAGTTGTCGAATGTTGGAGAGGGGTGGCACATCCAATTCATTATTTGTATGTTTGCAGTTTGTGGGTATTTGAAGAGTACACCTTCCACGAGTAAAGTGAGAACTCCTACTAACTGGCATTAAAGCATACGTTGTTCAACTGATTCATGGCCATGACGATTGTAATTTAAAACATTTCAGTTAAAATCATTAAACGTTTACTGAAACAACTACTGAAAACTATCAGATCAGAAGTAAATCCCTGAAGTATGGTTGTATTTGAAACAAAACCACACTGCATAGATAACGCACTATTTAAAGAGATTCAGGCCTTTAAGTTATATTCACATCCTTTATGCAGCTTTTATTGAATCCAAATTCAATTTTGTGCTATTCCTTTTTCTTTGTCGGTATTTATTTGTTGAACACATTTTTCTGAATGATTTTAAAAATAGATAAATTAATTCTGTGAAAAATGAGAGAAACTTAATCCAATTCTATATCTGAAATGTTTCAATTGATTAAGCAATTAAAGTATTTTCGTTAGGTTTTGCTCCGTGTAGATAAACGCTGTTGTTTCAAAATAGAATTTGATCAAATTTGCCTTCGAAGAAGTTGAGAAAGATACAAAACGAAACGAAACGGCGCAAAACTGTGTTGCTTTTGTTTTTTCGATATATTTATATATATATATATATATATATATATATATATATATATAGATGATTATCATACACGCACTCTCTCTCACACACACACACACACATCTCTTGGCATGCTCAAGTTAAATTAATCAACGTTGTTTCCCTAAGGCGTTTTCTTATATATTTTCAACACACAGAACACCTGATTAAATATTCCTCGGTTTGGGGATTGAATTATGCTTTAAAGAATTCCATTGTAATTGCTCTAATTATCCGCAATTTGCAAATAAGATATTAAGTGACCTATCCCTATCTAGTTTCTATCAATCACTCTGACCCTCTCTGACTGTAAGAGTTATTTATATATAATTGTAGAAAAAAAACTGTTATTATCTATCTATCTATCTATCTATCTATCTATCTATCTATCTATCTATCTCTCTCTCTCTCTATATATATATATATATATATATATAGCATACATAATCTTGAAAGAAATGTGATAATGATAAAAAGAAAATAAACAGAGAGAGAGAGAGGGGGAGAGAGAGTGGGTGAAAGAGAGATAGTGGGTGAAAGATAAAGAGAAAGTGGTTGAGGGAGTTAATCGAGTGTAAATAGAATAGAATAATCTTGGATTTGAAATGCAAGTTCATCAACTTCTACCCGACCAAAAACTATATATATATATATATATATATATATATATATATATATATATATATATAGCATAAATAATCTAGAATAGAATAATCTTGGATTTGGGATGCAAGTTCATCAACTTCTACCTATTTGATTTGATATTGTATTACATAAAGAAATGCTTTGTAAATACCATACGAGCAGACTACAATACCTCATAATGATCACAAAATGACGATAGAATCTAATTGATCGCCCAGAATCTTGGGAAACCAACAATTGATTAATATCAGCCAAATCAGCTGCGAGTGGAACTTATTCTGTTTCAAATGATTTGACTATTACATTGGCTCATATTATGCAAGTATAATAAAGCCGTCATGTAATTATCGGTGTTTCTGCATTAAATTGAGAATACCCAGCTGTTTTATTCTTCAATTAAAACCGTCATCATCAGAATGTTCATATGTATTGAATTCGAAGTTTTTCTTAACTAATTCTGTTACCTTGTAACATGAGGAGTAACACGTGATGTAATTGACGCCTACGAGGGCGATGGAATGAGTTAAGCACCGGCATATCTATTGCGTTCATGTAAGCTATAGGTAAAATACCTATTGTGTTTTTGAAGCACTAAACAACTGAAAATGGTGTAAATGCCGTAAAAGAGACAAAGGAATCTAACATAACCTTGTATACAGAAATAAAAAAAACCTCTACAAAAACAAAAAGTTTGGAACCACACTGGCGTATTTTTTATTTTATTTATCATGATGAATAATCATTGAAATATTAATTTAAGATGTTATGTTTCGTACAGCGAACACTTATGTTACATAAATCAAATAAAAGGAATTCAGTTATTGTCGTTTGACAAGACTGGTATCACAGACTGATGCTGTTAAAATCTATTTCTGATTGCAATGCATCGTCTCTGCGAACATTGGAGCGATTCTCTGTTTAACAACGAGTGTCTACGACAGTAGCTTACGAGACAATATGCGCGAGATCTTTTCTAGAGATGTTTCCTTCGACATTATTCGCAGTGAAACATTACCTTTTCACTTCGTTGCGACAACGGATTCGTTGATTGTCGCATAACACAACATTAACACCCTGAATTCAATACAGATTACGCAAAATCTCTATTGAATCCCAGGGACATATTCAAGCGTAATTTATCACGACGAGTTAAAAATAAAGATAATAAAAAAAGAAAAGGGTTTACAATTTACCTGTTTTTATGGGCGAACGTAAAGTTGTCAAATACGACACTATCACAGATTGAGTGAAATTTGTACCGATATCTTTTATGAATGTAGCTATGCTTGGTCGCCTAATTCATGTGTTCTAGTGAAGTATCCGGTATAGTGGTTGAACGACTATCACTACCCCACGTGACTTGGGTCAACATTCAAATATATTTTCAAAATGTTCACCTCTCTAGCGCGGATTCGCAACTAGTTTTTGTTTGTAAAAGGTCTTCAATAATGTGCTTGTTAATGTATAACTATCGCCCGAAATGATAATACTGAAAAAGTTAGCTTTAAACTTTTTAGGTTCGAGTTCAGGTCTAACGATCTTCAAAATTGAATGAGGACTTAGCTATCCAAAGATATATCTAAGGTGTTTTATTTCTATGAAAATCCTATCAGCTGTTATGTGAGAGATAAAAATGTCCTTTCAGACATAGACATCCTTGTTGTAGGTAATAAAGCATTGCTGTATTGAAATTATATTTTCCTTGTAACAATTCTCATAACTATATGATACTCTGTTTATTATCCTAATGTTTGTTTTTACATTTTGGCGTTTAATTATATTTTCACTTTTAATTAATTTAAGTTTACATCGATTCGCCTTGAATTACTTTTAACTAGAATCTCATCAAAAGAAAAATTAGTAGTTTGAATGAATAAGTAAAAATATTTGCGAAAGTAAAGAGCACAAAGCGGAATTGAATGTGCCAAAGACTTAACGCTTAAAATAACGCAAAAGCTCGCATTGGGGATTTGTATTCATCTTCCTTGATATCCTATGTGACTGACTGATAAGGTTCAAATGTCAAACACTCATGGATAGAATCAATCCTTTTCCTTAATGTAAAATATGTCTTCTTTCTGTTAACGTATCTTAACTTTAGTCGATTGCAATTATTAAACATTTAGTCTAACACAATATCCGTATGTGTCTTATGTAATTTGTTCTTGTGGTAATTTGTATATCTTTCTGTAAGTGAATCGATAATCTATCTACCTAGCTCTCTCTCTCTCTCTTTCTCTCTCTCTCTCTCTCTCTCTCTCTCTCTCTATATATATATATATATATATATATATATATATCAGCTCATCTCTAATGTTAGTTTCTATATATGACTGTATCTATCCATCGAATTTGATCTCTTTCTATCAAACATCTCACTCTGTAAAATTAAGATCTTTCTATAAACTGTACTTGTCTTTGAAACTGATCTCTCTCAATCTATCAATTAGATTGATCTCTCTCACTCTATCAATCAAATTGATCCATTTTTCTATCAATGTATCTAATATATATATATATATATATATATATATATATATATATATATATATGTATATATTTATTTATATATATGTAACTTTATTTATCGAATTATTATTTTTTATTTTTATCTCTTTCTTTCCCTCTCTGTGATGTATTTATCTTGTTAGTATACTTCATCTATCTATCTAATATATCCATTATATATATATATATATATATATATATATATATATATATATATATATATATATATATATATATATAAACTTATACATACATATAAACCTTTTCAACCACTGATTGCTATGGCTAATAGCACCCTACATGAGAGCCAAACAATAAACCTCTTAGCACTAGCATTTATCGGTAACAGGAATTGGAAAAAACTAAATTGAAGATGCTGCCAAGTCTGCTGCAAGGAAGGTTGGCTCTTTCTACGATGCTTGTAAAATTCTCATACCTGGCACTATCCTATATCCTTACAAAGCAACCATCTGCCCATACATGGAGCATTGTTGTAACATCTGGGCTGGTGAACCAACCACTAGTCTCTTCCCGTTAGAGACTCTTTTTTAGACCCTGTCTAATTTAATAGGATTGGCACTGTCCATCAAGCTTCATTCCTGTTCCATCGCTACAATGTTGCATCCCTGTACTTGTTTTACAAAAACTTTAATGAAATGTGATCGGACAAACTTTCCGCTCTTGTGCCCCCTCGATGTAAATACATCAAAACCAAAACGTCAATCAGCTAAATATTACATCTTCACTGTGGCGGTACCCGTATGCCGTAGGTTTTATACTGTAACGGTTTTTTCTTCTTACTGATAGCATTATGAATTGTGTCTATGCTTCGCGTTTTCCTGACTGTAGGAACATGCAGAAATTTAAATGTAATGTGAACAAATATCTCGCTACATTACTCCCCACTTAATATGCCTCTATAAATATGGCTCTAATTCTCAGTAGCCTCTTTATGTCTCGCTGGCTATGTATGGAGTGAATTAAAGTAATATATATATATATATATATATATATATATATATATATATATATATATATATATATATATATATATGTATATGTATATGTATATAATGTGTGTGTGTGTTTTGTATGTACGGACTTTATGAATACTCTTAAACAAAATTGACGGGGAAAACTCTAAAAGGTCCTTTTAACTATCATTTCATCAAGAAAAAGATCGATAATTTGAATGAATAAGAAAGAAGTTAAGCGAAAGTAAAAAGAGGGAGTGGGGTCAAAGTTCCCCAGGCGATTCAACGTTTGTGCTCTTTAGTGCTCTTTATTTTCGCTAATATTGTTTCTTATTGACTCAAACAATCAATATTTCTCTTGACGAGATGATAGTTGAAAATGCCCTTGAGAGTTTTTCGTCAATCTTTACTAAGAGTGTATATATATATATATATATATATATATATATATATATATATATATATATATATATATATATATATATATATACACACACTCCTGTTGAAATATCTTTTCTGAAGCGTTTGTTTCCATCTCAATCAAAATATCTCTGAACAGATTGCATCTGTTCTAGAAAACGTTGTCTAACACACAGTCAGGATTATGACTGAGAAATATTTTTCACACGACAAAGTAGTCAAATCACTTTTCCTTGCCTTTTCGCGTATCATAAAAAAGAATTGATTCACATTTTAAAACTAACATGTCGTATCTTATCATTTCTGGTGCAGACATATTCGTTTTCTCAAACAACCCATTATTATATTTATATTTCTTCATCGAAGTTTCTAGACGAAGAGATGTTATTCTCATCATCAATATTTCGATTAGAGTTCAAATTTCTTTGATATTCATGACGTTTCTGTCTCTGTACCCTTACGCCGACGGTCGATATAAGATCAAACCCAGTATTCATTTTTATAGTTCAAAGTTCTCGTCTTGATTTTCATCCTTACATAATAATATATTAATATAATTCAGGGTTCACATTGATTTTTTGCGTAATTTGCTTGCAAAAATCCCTTAAATCCTCATATAGATCAATACATTACAATGCAGATAAAGGAACACTGTGTTCGTCCGTTTCTGGTTTCGATGTCTGTCTCACTTGGATTAATGAACACCTTAAGATGACCAATGGGTACAGCGGCAGAAGCAGTTTCAAGATACACAGATTACATGAAGATAACTTCTTTGTAATATGAATAATGAAAAACAGTTTTATTTCCTCACTCATTCTTAAAACACGTTTTATTCTTATTAACTGCCGCTCTATCATTCTGCCTCATCTTTTTCTTTCTTTCTCTCTCTTTCTCTCTCTGTATATATCTTCCTCTCTCTCCCTCTCTCTCTCTGTCTTTATCACAATCGCCTTTTATTGATTGTTTGATCAATGTTACTTATTTTCATTTGCTTTTCTTCTCACAGGAAACGGATTCGGTCGCTCATGTAAGACCTCCTAAAATTCCGCTCTTGCTATTATTATTATTATTATTATTATTATTATTATTATTATTATTATTATTATTATGATTATTATTATTATTATTTTTGTCATGTGAACTACTCTGTTAACAACCAGTAGTGATCCCTTTTCAATTTTATTTTGTTTATTTTCTGTTATTACATAATCACAAAACATTCTCATCAATCCCGGCATTATTTGCCAGACACCGGTACTTTTAATATTATCTTTTGAAAAAGCCATTCTTCGATTCTAAAATTCCGATCATGTTGATTTCCTACGCTGATATCAAACGCTACACTACTGTTCGTTACTTAGACCTGGATCTTGTGCTGACCGTACTGGCGAAACAATAAACGTTAAAGATGAGTGTCATTGAGGCCAAAGGTCAAATGTGCGATGTGTGAAAACTTATACAATAAAGAAATAAAGGGGTTTCACATTTCAAAATATGCCTGAACGGAACATTTTTCATATGACGGGTTATTTTTAACAGAAGAGACAATACGATTTATAAGAAGTCGATATTTGAACATGTAGAGAAGAGTATAGGCACGAGATAAATATAGTCTATTACCACCTTAAGCTGTCTATCAACAGGCGAAAGGCCGCTTACTCTGTTCGCATCACTGCTTCATGGAACATGGTTTCTCAGCGTGTAGTCCAACAGTACACCAAAAACGCATTCAATAGAGTCTCTTACAGAATGTTATTGTCCTACAATTTGTACATTCTTGCCTTTGTCTCATTTGTTTCTAATAAATTTTGATTTGATTTGATGAACAAGAATTTTTACCCGACGTACAAAAAAGAGTTCAAACCGATAGAAGAAGTTACCGTAAGAAATCACAACCAGAATGCAACACGCGGGCTACCGGTGAAGCTTTTCTTGAACATCCATTTCAAGGAAGATTAATGAAGAATTACTCAGCGAAAAATTAATCTTATATCAAACTAATGTAATGGGACTTAAGTTCCTTAGCAAGGAGTTGCCTTGAGCTGAACTACCCTCAAGTAAATACTCTTAATAATCCCCTTATCACATGATGTTCTATTTTCATGAAAACTACATATGGAAAATCATGAACTAGCTTTAATTTCGAATCGTTCCTTATGTTACATAATTAAGTTTACAAATCAAGTATCTAGTCGTATACTGACCACACTGTCATCCCCAGTCAATCATACTGTATAACGAATTTCACTTACGAATCATATCCACATTTCCATCTGAACGCACACCACCACCAAAGAATATTCAACACACGCCTTTGAACCTAATTTGAAATTATAACGAAAGCACAGATAAACTTCAGTTTATGCCTCATTTACCGACCAAGGTTCAGTCTTACTGGCTATATTTTATCACCGTTCCATGGTGTGCGGGGACACTTTGTTGATTGTTTCATCAGTAGGGGGTATGGCCCTGGTTCTGGAACCGCAGATTTCTATATGTAACGTTATCCAAAAAAATATGTATACCTTACAAATCCCCGGACTATTCCTGAACTGAAGACGGTTAACACAGCCAAAATCGGAGAATTGCCAAGATATAGATGTTATAAATATTGACAATTTTGGACGTCGTATTCAAATATGCTTGCAAAGTCGTTTAAACAAAGACGGTTGAACATTCATGACTGAAACTCGGTGGACAAGCCAAGTAAAGATTTTAATTTATTTGTACCAGATATGATTGGATTCCAGAAATTATTGTGTTTGTTTAAGGATTCAATGGGTTACATATTGGGGGTTCACCCTATACAATCGCACATAGTTCATTGATTTCATTCTTTTCCGAACACAGTTGAGTTTAAAGTTATTTGGGCGAACAGCATCTTTAGTTAACAGTCTTATTTCCTTCTATTTCTCAGACTAATTTTAACTGTTTCTTATCTTTTTTCTATTAAGCTGCTCAGCAAAATTACGATTTGTTGTCTGTGGTTATGTAATGACTTAAAGCATTACTTTTATTTATTTGTCTTTCAAAAGAAAGGAAACACATATATTGTACTGTTTGAAACCCATATATGTGAGGGGCTCGTCGTCTAAACGTCCAGATTGAAACAGTAACAGATAATGAATGCAGTTGTCGATGCATTGTAGGTTTCAAGACATGGACACTAACTAACGAACCTCCAAAAATCCAAGCAAATAAAATATAAATTGACTTTTCTCTTTTTTGGCTGTAAAACACACACGGCTCAAATATAACACTTTGACTGCGCGTGTGTTTAAATATCCCAGTTAGAATATCCTAAATTCTTGATGCTCACTTTCTTCAAACGTGGCTTCAAGTAGATTTACACTTTTTGTAAATAATAATTGATTGAAAGCAAAACAAGAAATTAACCTTTTTAAGTTACTTTTTCCCGTTTTATTATGGTTTATTTAGTTTATTTATTTTTTTTGCAAATTTATTTTTCTCAATCATTTTATTATATTTTATTTTGTTTACGTTTTTTCTTTTCGTTTTTGGCAGTTCAAATTTTGAATGATTTATTTCCTGTACTTTATCACTCTGCATGGATTTCACTCCTTTAATTTTGTTTGTATATTCAATTCAACAATGTTAAACCATTTCCCATAAATTTCCATATCTCTTTCGCGTCTATATCTCTTTATATATATATATATATATATATATATATATATATATATATATATACACTATATATATATATGCATATTCCTTTCTTTCTCTATCTCGTGTAATTCAGACCAACTAAGGCGCATGCCAGCTTTACCTATTGGTTGATGACTGTTGGCTTTTTGTTTGTACACACGTGAAAATGGAACGAAATGCTTTTACTTTACAAGACATTTTTGTTGCTAATCATTTTTCATTGACAATAATCAGCCTTAATAACTATCATATCATCATCACCAACTTTCAATTCACTTTCATCTACTATTGCATTCATATTCATCATATTCATTGATATGATACAATGTATGGAATTTACCTTGTGTCATGTTAGGACGGCCCGAATGTCGGACGTTTTGAGCATGTCAAAATTTGGCAATTTCTACTTGAGGACCAAAGAAATTATTTTCTGATGAATATGAGAAATTATAAGATTAATCTCGATCACGTTAGGGCATTTGCGTTCACAATCCATATATATAATCGACGCGAAGGCACGAAATATAAAGTGAGAGAAGAGAACGAGATATATTAAAAAGGACGGAGGAATATTATGTAAACGCAGAGACGCACATGGAGAATCACGAATAAGCCTACGGGCCTCTGTTGGTCATGCACATTGCCCAGCTCTTTCTCTCTATTGTATCATAATGTAAAGACGCTTGGCGACGAAATATCTGATAATCTACGCGCATCATACAGAGGCCAACACATCAAGAAGAACAGTAACTGCGAATTGGTGCAATCTGTACAAATACAACGAGTAAATAACTAAAGCTGTATTCTATGTGTTTCTTCAGCTTATATAACGTTATTACCGCTGATAGTTTGATCGAACCATTTAGAAAAGTAATCTTTTCTATGACAAATCTTAATTTGTCTTTTCTTGCATCCATCCTAGATTTTGCAGTTGAATGGTTCATTTAAAAGTTACTACGATTCATCATTATCATCAGCAGCAGCATCATCAGCAACAGCATCAGCGGCATCAGCAGCATCGTTTTTCATCTTCTCTTTCTTCTTTTCTATCCTCCTCTTTCATCTTCTTCACGATCTCCTTTCTCTTCTTCTTCATCTTCTCATTCTTCTTCATACATATCTTTTTATATCTATGAACATATACGTATAGAAACGAATTCCCTCATCACTCATAATCCAATGTGTTCTCTTTCATTGTTTCTCACTAACAGAGTACCATCCCTAATAGTCTTGCATGTCATGCTCGTATACATACAATATTATAAGCATTATAATTAATATTATTACAGCTTGTCCATTCCTATCATTTCTAATGAATTTTCGACTTTATTTGCTCTCAGTATGCAATATATTTGTGAACTTGTGACCCGAAATTATAAAATAAAACAATACAGGGCTTTATATATATATTAATTGGAACCTCTTTCTGTCAATAATAATTCGAATCTATAAGCAATTGACACCAAATAAACCTGTGGTAGCCATACATCTTTTACAAACTAAATAACATTATGAGGCTTTTTCATGGTCGCAGTGTCCTCATTCTCTGATATGAATTAGTCATTTCGACAAGGATCATCTGTTTACAAACTGAATGAAACAAGGAAATCCGCCTAGCGAATAGCATGTTCAAAATAATCGTGGGATTTTCGTCCAATACAATTGCAACATTCATCTGAAAATGACTAAGACTCTCTGCGTGTTTTTAGATTGTAATAAGTACATTTCCTGAAAAAGTTTAGCAAAAAAGATTTGCTCTATTTTTTGCATCAATAAAATAATGATCTGCGAAGCAAAATAATCTAGAATCATTTACGTCATGGGTTAAATAATATTACATGAATATTGATTTTAGCCTTTGGGCAGATACACTCGAATTGAGAGAGAAAATTAGTACATTTAAAAAAATTCATGTTCGTTACAATAATAGAATACATACCACTTTCCTATATTCATCAAGGGGTTATTTTTCATTGTGCAACAGGGAGGAAAAGAACGACTTCTTATTCTTTTTTCAAAGTGTATTACAAATATAGTACAAGTAATGGTAGTTTATTGAATGTATTAAAATCAAATTTTGACCGATTAAAAATGGTTATCAAATTGGTAAGGATTGAAAAGGCATGTACGGTTTTCATTTTCTGATATTTTTAATAAAGAGAGACTTACAAGAAAAAGTTTCGGAGATGTTATTTTTTCGCATTATGTAAACATGCGTTCCGTAATTAGCATTATGTAGCATGTATATACTGCTATACAATTATATATTGATTAGCTATCTATACCAATTTTTTCGGAGTTTTTCTTTAGTCCAGCTGTTAATGTGGTATTCAAAGCCACGGGTCTAATTTACCAGTAACATTCGAACCCACTTGTTGAAATAGCTAATTAATATATAATTGTATAGTATTATAAATAAATACAAATATCATGCTCTTACTTACATAATTGTTTTATTTATTCATATATATATAATATCATAGTATATATATATGCATATATGTATATATGTACATAAATATATGTATATATATATATATATATATATATATATATATATATATATATATATATATATATATATATATATATATAGTATGTTCATTACCCTCTAGTCATACATTAACCAGTATGAAACGGATGACTGTTTTACATTTTATAACATAAATTGATTATAATAAACTCTAAACTCATTCGAAAATTTATTTTGTCTCCATTGTTTTGTTTACGTCTTCAAATCCGATTCTTTTAAGCGATGTTATAAGACAAAAAGAAAAACTTTCTGTCTTTTAGTATTTTATGTTTTTTGTCATCGATTTGTGAAAAGACAATTTTACTCAATCCGAACTGCCTTCTGTTCTTTACTTTCAGGACCTGAATAACGAGACGATTAACCACTTGGATGCGGAAAACCGTAGACAAACACTTGAGGAAGAACTTGAATTCCAAAAAGATGTACATGCCCAAGTGAGTGAAATCATTTACCTTCTGAGAGGAATCATCTGAAAAGAGAGACGCACAGATACACCACACATACACACACACACACATATAATTATGTATATATATATATATAAAATATATATAAACATTATAAGATTAAAAAATAAATCTTTTGATTTAAATGTTATTATTCTCACTCGATTATTTGAATAAAAAATCATTTGTTTATTTAATTAACTTTACGACTGAAAAAAAAAGCTAATTACTAACTTGTTCATTTTTTAATTAATAGCGTATCATTACATGAATAATTTATAAATAACATGAAGTCATGAGTCATTCGTTCTTAATAGCAAAATGAGTTGTTGAGTAATTTGTGAATACTAATCAGACCTTTGACATTTTATTGCGTCCTATAAAATCGGGATGTTTCCCCCGTCTGATAGAATAGTAAAGACAATAAAGAAACATATGTTTGTGAATTGTTTTAGATGAGGATTGATAATTTGTATTATTTGGATTATTCGGACTACTGTTCTCATGTTGAGTTGTATTCTCACAACAAATTAAGAAGTTCGTATGTTACATCGACTGAAACATTGAAAGAATAACAGTCAGAAAAGTAGTTCGAATAATCAAAATAATACAAATGAAGAAACACTTTCAAAAAATCTGTGGAAAATGTTTGCGTTTAGTCTAAAATTAAAAGTTAATATAATATTATATCATCAAGCAATATATTAGTAATTATTTCTATACATTTCCGAATTTAAATCCGTATAATTCCAAGATCGAAATCGAAAGAACTCTACTGATTGAGTGTTTGTTTTTGTTTTCTTCCTCCATAGGAACTGAAGGAACTTGCTGCATTGGCTTATCGCGATACAACTGCCGAAAACCGTGAGTTCTGGAGAAACGAACTGGCCCAGGCAATCCGTGACATCCAACAAGAGTATGACGCTAAGTGTGATCAGATGAGAGGCGATATCGAGGCTTACTACAATCTTAAGGTGAGATATTTTATTCTACTTTATCTTGTAACATTATATATCTTATATCACAGATTATCAGTCATTAATCAACGTAGATGGTCAGATGGTTAACGATGTGGCGTTCGGAAACTTTCCACATGTTATTATCAAGAATCGGTTCATGAATGTTTTCACATCATCTGACTTTTCGCAAGACGCACCACAATGTTCAACTGAAACTTATTTTAACAAGATCCATATAATTCATTTTAAAAGTTCCTATTTGCTTGTTTCCCTACAAGTGAGAATTTAGAAGCAATGTTTTAATGTGAAGACAATCTAGCACTCTAAAAGGTGCATTGGATGGGATTAGAATAAGATTCGGGATGGTATGAACCTTCAAGTTACCCCACCTATGGGTAGAGTAGTGGCTTTGACCTCAGATCTAAAATCGAAAACTTACATCCGATCTGTTGCTAAGGTCGTTGGAAAATGACTGGATATATTCTACCGCCCCAAAAAGGACTTCGCTGCTGATGAACTCCCTTCTGTAATTGTGTGTTTCTGACGGCTGGTGTGTTCTCCTCAACCCTCAACAGTCTGGTGAAGCGGCGACTATAGTGACTATACAATGCTGTTAGTTTCTCCAGCCAGAAATTGAATATATTGTATATTCCAGGTTTTTATGATGCTGGAACATACATTTAGACTTAATGAAAACAAGCCTAAATGATAAAGAGAAAGTTGGATCGATTTCAGAATCACAAAAAAAACTAAAATAGAAAACCTTCCTAATTTCTTTCTGAAGACACAAACAACACTACATTGCCACTATTTCACCAGACTGTTGAGTGATGAGGAGGCCACACCTGCACAGCTAGTAAGAAGCGATTCAACCTTCATACTCAAAACGAGTGAAACACAACTCCGTAGTAGATACCACGACCTACAAACTCTTCTACTGGCCTTGTTGCAGATGGCATCTATGAACATCTCTCGTCTGGAGCGTACATAGAAAAAGAACAATAAGGATACAGGGGGAAATGTTTGGCACAAAGGACCAGTTTTTTATTAACAAGTATATCATTAAGGGCAGACAAACTAAAGCATGGCTTGAATTGATTATCAACATGCATATGATAGTTATAGTGTGGCCCTACTCGTGGCAAATCGGTGCCTTGAATTATATAAGATCCATCTGGTAACAAGAAAACCATGGCTGTCTATAAAAAGATGTGGTAAAATCCTGTTATTAAACCACTTCAATTGTACAATAACAATTCCTGATGTCAAGATTCGAAAATAAATTTTCCAAATAGGTAGCTTATCTTTTGTATTCTTTTGCCTGGCGATAGATGTGCTAAGGAAGCTACTGAATAAATGCCCACAACCTACACCAGGGCCGCAAACAAGACCAAAACAAAAGAGTCAACCACCTCCTCTTCATGGATGATCTCAAACTGTATGTCAGCTCAGACACTTACTTAAGTCGACTCTTGCAAGTTGTACATATCTTCTCTAACAATTACAATGAAGTTTGGCCTGGACGAGTGTCGCAAGTGAAACCACCTCCTCTTCATGGATGATCTCAAACTGTATGTCAGCTCAGACACTTACTTAAGTCGACTCTTGCAAGTTGTACATATCTTCTCTAAGAATTACAATGAAGTTTGGCCTGGACGAATGTCGCAAGTGAAACCACCTCTTCATGGATGATATCAAACTGTATGTCAGCTCAGACACTTACTTAAGTCGACTCTTGCAAGTTGTACATATCTTCTCTAACAATTACAATGAAGTTTGGCCTGGACGAATGTGGCAAGTGATCACACAGAGCTTGGAAGAAGATCCATACGGAAAACATACAGCTTTATGAAGAGCAGGAAAAATATAAATACTTTGGAATTGAAGAGAATGAGTCTATTAAATACGCTAAGATGAAAGAAAACATGTGCAGAGAGTGTGTACGCAGTGTAAGAAAAATCTGCTTACAAACAAAAACAAAGTAACTGTCATTAACCAACTTGTCATGTCAGTGAAAACATACAACTTTGCCATTATTGACTGGCCACAAAAGTACATCAATAATCTAGATACTAAAACAAGAAAGATGTTGACACTGTATAGAGTAATGTATAGAAAGCAGTGTCTACAAAGGCTGGGTCTGCCCGGAGGAGTAGGATGTACGGATTTCTCAGAAATGGACCATCAACATCGAGCCACTATTGTAAGCACTGGCCAAAATCTGATGAGCTTCAAGAACCGAAATCGTATTATGGTACAACCCTGAATCAAAACATTTAGGACAAGACTGTCTGACTAAAGAGCCGCTAGAACTAAACCAAAGCCTTCCATTTGATAAAAATGGAAGGATAGGTCAACCAACAACGTACCAAATATTTCCTGAATGAACTATATCAGGAATATATAGATAAAGTAGGCTCTGTAGATTGGCTCAAAATAGAATCGCTCTACTATGATCAGGAGAGAGTTATAATGTCTACGAAAGATCAACGTTTGATAACCAAGGATTTTAAGAAGATGTGTGATCTTAGCAACGACAATACGTGCGGGTTCTGCAACACATAAGTAGAGAGTATGAGTCACCTGACATCCAGTTGTACGGTTCTGTTGGGGGACTGCTACTATACGACACAATGGAGTGTGTAAATATCTACACTTGACCATCTATAAAAAATGAATATTCACTGTTGCAACAAGTCCTGGAAACATATACCAGAAAGAACTGTTGGATATACGTCATACATAATCCACTATGACTATGCAATCCCGACAGCAACATCTATAGAAATCGGAGCTGTTAAACTTGACATAATGATATGGGACCAGAGGGATACAGTAGCAACCGTAGTTGAAGGCAATGCCCCTAATGATCTTGGCGTAAATCGATCTGGGATTGAAGAGAAAACTAAATGACAAAGTTTTATTTACGACATGAATAGAAACTGGAATTATAGGAGCAACCGGGCTCACGAAGAAAAAAATTCGAAAACTATTTCGCAATTATACCCGATGAACCAAGTGCAATAGAGATACAGACAATTGTGCTTAAAGGGACCGTATGAACCCTAAAAAGATCTCTCGGTTGGAGTCTCCCGGTAGGATGCCCCATCCCCAGCAAAGACAAAAAAAGAAAATTACAAAAAGAGACTAAGAATCAAATACATCAAAAGATTGAGCACTGCTCGCACATCTCGGCGAATGTTACTCAGAGCACTTTTCGCTGCTTTGACAGAGTTCAAAATAGATTGCAAAATATAATGGGGGTGATCCTTTCATTTTCGTTACAACCCTCTTTTTACAGAAAATACGTTTCTAGTCTCTCTGTACTCTATCGTTATTTCCATGGAACGTGCCCGACCGAGATCCAATCTTTGCTTCATCTTTATAAGACATGTACAGTAAGAATTCTTCTTACTAGCACAACCAAAAACGAAAAACTCTTCTTTATTCTATTGTCAGATAGAATATCTACGAACAGAGCGTCTTCCCAAAGAATAATGAAGATAGCTGTCTGTCTTTCTGAGGCCGAAACTATTTTATTTAAAATTATTGTACTATTATACTTACAAGGAAATAGTATAGGGTTAGTGTAGGATATGTTCTGTTGTCATGATACGTCCTCCCAGTGCTTACCTTTTCCTTTTGTGAGTGTAGGGGGTACTGAAGTAGATGTTTTTCGTCACTATATCGACCTCCCAGGGGATGGCTGTATAACAAGGTTGCTAATTTTTCAAAGCAACTGGTGTCGCTATGATCTCGTTATGAAAACAATGTTTTGTTTAATGTTGTCTTTCTGTGCATAATTTCTCCACTATTCATTTTCTGTTTCTTTTCTATCTTTTTTCTCCTCTCTTTATCCTGCTTACTTCCCCGTACTATTTTTATTTTTTGCCCAAATATAACATTAATTAAAATTCTTTCTAAACATTGAATAACTTTCATTCTATTTTTTTTTTTACAGGTTCAAGAATTCCGTACAGGTGCAACTAAACAAAACATGGAAGTTACACGTAACAAGGAAGAAACTATTAAATTGAAGAGCAATATGACCGAAGTGCGCAATCGTCTTGCAGATTTGGAAGCCAGGGTATGTAGTTTTTCACAGACAATTCAGCGCAGATACCAGTTGACAATTTCAGTGTAATCTAGTTAGTCGCACATTTTCCAAGAAATAATACTTTTACAGAAACATATAAAACTTAAAATTACAAAGTATTATCTTAAAATAAAACAAAATGCAATATATTTTCGGCCTTAAAAATGTCATGTGCCTTATAAATAAGTTAAGAAAGAACATATCATTTTGAGGATGACATCATATTCTAGGGAGCTAGAAGAAAAGAGACGCGCTAATCTTGAGATAGAAGGGTCTCTATTTATTTGCAAAAAAAAAACCAGCTCTCTAAAAGAAGCGTTCTGAATTGGAACAAACATTAAAATTGCCTCCGTCTTGAAAGATTTCTCATTCATTCGCCGAGGGCATAAAAGATGAAATGCAGTATCAGAAGAAATATAGCACGTTACTTCTAGTCAAAGGCGGCACGAAGAAAAAAGAACAGACGGTTATTATTAGTCTGCAATATTAATTTAATTCATACTCATTTACCACCTCGCTCTATCTCTTAATCTTACTTCCTTCTGTGATACGTTGAAGTCATACTGGTGAGGATTAGCTAGACACACTTCTTTATTTTATTCATATTTTTTCTATCTTTCTCTCCTCATTTTATTCATCCTTTCTTTCTTTTCTGTCTTCTTTATTTCATATTGCTAAGTACTAAATAAAACAATAGGTGTACTTACTTTCCGTCCACTGCAGCAAAATTAAACATGGCGGCAGTTTGTAGTGGTGAATACAGCTCCCTCATAAAAGGGTGCACTCTTGATAGGTGAAAACATTTCGGCGACCGACGATAAACCAAACACCTCTCCCAAGGGAGGAGGGAATGACTGGCAAAATGACCTCTCATGACCAAACATAACCGTACTTCAGCCCGATACGAAGGCGATCCTATGTCATAAGTACAATACACGGGTCGTTTCTTGTCGAGAAGGAAGCATCCATGTTTCGTCGGCGAGATTTCGTTTGTTTTTCACAAATATCGGCGATAAACACATGAAAGGGAAAGCTAAACGAAACGCCAAATCGACTGAGTTCCATCCGTGAACTCCAACCTCGACAGTTTTCGATTCCGTTACCTTAACTTTTCCGACCACTTTACATTTTTAATTAGTGTCCACAATTCACCATTCATGTTCCGGAGATTGTGCATTATAGTTAACATAAAAAGGGGTGAATTAAAAAATAGGCAATATATAATTGTCATCAAAGCAAGAAAATTCATTTTTCTACTTATCTATATAATTTTCACTTGTGTTTATTGATTGAAATATTTATTATCTATGGATTTGTTAGTGTCACTTTTACCTAGCAAAGCCAACGCGCTTTTCAAGATTGTCAACAATTTGGTCGGGACTTGGTCGGGAATTTCATGCTAAAGATATAACCAAAAAAAAAAAATACAAAAAAGATGGTTAGTGGAACCGAAAGCCCAAGTCCGAGGGTGATTGCTAATCGGATTAGGGTAAACTTTTTGTTATCTTTTAAGTCTGAAATTCGCGAAAAAATCCCGAGGAATAATCGTCGGCCATCTTGTGAAGTACATTGGCTTGGCTAAGTATAAGTGATGCTAACAAATGCATTGATGATGAATCTTACAACCAGTGAAAATTACATAGATTAGAAAAAAAGTAAATGTTCTTGTGTTTTGTATCAGTTATTTGTTCCTACTTGTTTTCCACTTTTTTCGTGTTAACTATACTGCACAACTGCATATCTTTCCAACAACTGCACCTCATTTGGTTATGGTGTCAGCCACCCATTTCTCTTTATAGGCATTGTATTTATTTCCGTAAATTCTTAATTCTTAATCGAATGTTCAACTAATGGTCCGTTTCTCTTCTTCTTGTCTTTTTAGAATGCTCAATTAGAAAGAACAAACCAAGATTTGTTGCGCGAACTGGAAGAGAAGGACAGACAGAACGAACTGGAGAGCTGCCAATACAAAGAGGAAATCACCAAACTCCGTGGAGAAATGGAAAGCATCCTCAAGGAGCTTCAGGATTTGATGGACATCAAATTGTCCCTAGAATTGGAAATTGCTGCCTATAGAAAATTGTTGGAAGGTGAAGAAAGCAGGTAAGCGATTCCTTTTCACCCTGTCAACAAAGTTTTATTAATAAAAAAAAAATGGTTTCCATTTTAAAATTATTGATCTTCAGCTGCAGAAATGCGTTCCAGTATGTCTACCAAGAATTACTCTTCTAAATGGCTTAACCAGTTTCGTTTTATAAATCTCTCTTTATATATATATATAATTTTATGCATGTCTTCCATTGTTATTTTCTTATCGCATACTCGCTTTTATGTTAGATCAGAGCGAATTATATAAGAAACCAATAAGAGGTACGACTAGATATAAAGCGAAAACAACAAGCAACAATTGAGTTTGAATTCACAAGTCGACTCATCACCCTTTTATTTGTTCAGTTTAAATATTTGTTTTGTATTTCATCTATTAGTCAGGTTCATATATATATTTATTTTGTTTGCAGATGTTTCTTTTCAATATGTCACATACTAATCTTGTATAAACATTTTGCTAACAACTAAACTATTTTTTTGCAATACAAAGTTTTACAATTATCAAAAAAATATTCCTTTCTTAATGTTTATGTTTCTTTGTTTCAGTTCATTTTCACACATTTTTAACCTAAGTCTATTTTTGTACATATGTTATATTTTCAGATTTTTTTTATGTTTTAATAGACCTTTTTTTAATTTGGTTAACGACAAACGTATTTTTGTTTAAAATTGTTAAAGAAAAAATATACCGTATATACTCGTGTATAGGTCGTAGTTTGAATATCAACTTCCGGGACAAAATATTGAAATAGGATCGACTTATACACGAGAAATAGTTTTATTATGTTCAAATCCAGGTACGCGTCATGGGGGAGGTGGAGAAGCAGCCCAGCTTCTTTTGGTATCGGAAATGAATATATATTTACTCGCAAAAACAAGGTAGACTTATACACGATTATATACAGTATATGTGTTTATTGTTTCGAGTAGTAAAACAATTTACTATTTCGTCATTATTTTAGATTATTTAACAATACTCTTATGAAGTGATCAGAAAAGTGTTATTTGATAAGCAGACTTTATTATACATTCTCGTATGTTTCACATGACATTTAATTATATATATATATATTATAAATACTGATTTAAACTTGGCGCAACATCTATTCAATCTAATGTCTTTCTATGAACAATGGGAAAGTTCTATCTCATCACTAAATTGAAAGTATATATACACATCCATTAATAATATTAATTTGCTAACGGGATTTACTCTCTAAAACATTCGATTAAGATTACAGTTTAAAGACTTGTTATGTGAGAGAGATTGCTTTAAAACTCAGACAATCTGCAAAGAGACATTTATTTGAGAAACGTCGAAATGTTCAAGCTAAATACTACAAAGGCTACCTTTTTATTATAATCATGATAAATACTTAGATCACTTGTCAACAAGAATCAAAGTCTCCTTTACATCAGTAAGAAAACATTAGTTTTAGAATCATTTAGGACATTTCGATATAAGCATGTTATTTAATTATAAAAGGATAAAGAATCTGAATAACTTGCTTTAAATAAAATAGACATTCAAGAACGCATTTCTAATTTGAGAATCATTATTTGTTATTGACAATTATATGTTAAACATTTCAAATGTAAAAAGAAAAATGCTCTGACACGTGTTTTACTTTCGTATTATTCTACAAGTTTTACAAATACTATATATAATTAGAGTAAAAAGTTTCTTTTAAAACAATGTAGGAATGAAACTGATTGATAAAATGCCCAGAGGCAAGCATATGAATAGGTAATTTCGATTTACTAATTGTGACGCGAATTTAAATAGCCAGACACTGGTTTTTCATCAGATACAATTGCTCTTCTTTTATGTTTTAGATGTTGCAACTCCGTATTCGAGCATTGTTTTTGCTTGACATTTTATTAAAAAGCTCATCGAGACGCTGCATTAAAGTTACCTTTTTAGGCCTTTTATCGACTTTTGTGGGTATAGCTGTGACAGACATAAACACTGCTGGCAGGTGCTTCTACGACCCTATTGCCGTGTATTTTAGCAGCACCGTTGCCTACTTTTCAACAGCCATTACGAATTGTGATATCATCTAGATCGTAGTCGACTCGATTGCGATCTGGATGTGTTTTGCTGGTAGATTTTAAAGTCATAAAAAATCTACCGTATTTTGAACCAATCTGATTTCTCAGTTTGTCTGTTGCAACATTTAAATACCTTTTCCGGATATGTATATTTAGTTTTTCATGTCCCATCCGTTTTTGCTTAAATATATTCCTTCTCTCATGCTTTCCTTTAATTTTCTCGACTAAGTACTCTGTCTTCCAAGATTATTTCATCAATACCACATTTCTTTAGAGTTGTTCTCAAACAATCATTTTGCGTCATATTTGGCTTTTTAGCCGGATACCTTTCTCCAATTCATTCGCCAAACAAGATCTATGTGTTCGCTCCATTTTAATTTATGCGCTGCATATGATCCATTCTATGTCCTGACACCGATCTTGTAACACCTGTATGTTATCCTGGTTTCATGATGATAAAAAAAGAGCAGATAGCAAACATAAATTGCAGGTTTTGATCTTGGTCGTTACTCACGTTTCACATAGGATAACTCGCCTTACTAAGAAATGTTATCATCAGTCCGCTAAGAAATGTTATCATTAATAGTGGCACTTATAATTGTCCAGATACACAAGTTTTCTGACAGTTGTCAACTTCTGGCTATTAACGTAGACATAACGTTATTAATAAACGTCTGCAGATGCTGGTTGGTATATAACAACCGACCTTTATACTGATCCTCAGTCCCAACATGGTGCATATGGTTTGAAAAGTATCCACTAATTGCTGCATATCAGCCCATTTGTGACCCTCCGGATCACAGTCGTCAACATAAAACAGATCATGGATCAAGTTCGTGATGGCATTTAGACGCCTGATCTTGGATAGTTAATGAATAATCCATGAGGTCAGTCACCGAAGGTCACTATACACAGTATATCCAAATATATACAGAGAATAGTACAGGTGGCAGACAAGTATTATCTTTTAAAACCCTTCGGAATTACGCCTATATATATATATATATATATATATATATATATATATATATATATATAATAAAAGATTCGATGTAATGATTGAAAATGGGTATCATATCTGCAATCACAAATTAGATTCGGCCACCTGTTATGCTTGCGTCAATTTTTGGAAACCAGTGTTATTAGAACTAAAACATTTCAGTGAAACTTTTGCTATTGATTCGTGATAATTATTGCTATGTCTTTTGATATGAATTTTGTTCTGAACTTTATAAAGATTGACTTCTAAAATGACCATATGCTAAATATTTTAGTTCTCATTAATATCAAAGGAGAACACACACGTTTTGTCTTGCATGTGTCAGTGCAATTTTCTTCATTTAACGTTGTCTTCATCAATTGAGAAAAACAAATATTTATTATTATGCCATAAAAAATTTTTAAATCGCTTTGTGAAACACAATAATATAAACATAATTAAAAGCAACATTTTCTCTTATATTTTAATAATAGTCAAAGACATTAATGTGACAGTAATAAATGTATGTAGTTTAAAAACCTCTTTAAACGTTATATATATATATAATACCCGGCTTTGTTGGAAATTCTTTGATCTAAGTATTTTGTTTGTAGCAATTGTGTTAGATGCACTTATTCGGAAGCAACTTAAAGTGCGCTATACCTAAAAGTACGATATTAAAAAAAATTGAAATTGATCAAGATGATGGAGATGTTTTATTGATTGTCTAAAACGCTTCAAGCCATTGGTTCACATATGAATGAATTGTTTCAAACATGTCAATTGTCATTTATAAATACAAGATTCAATGTGCCTTTTATCATTTAGGATTTTTATAATTTCTGTGACATTTTATGAGGGCATCGTCTGCAACGGTAAACGTCTCATTACACTTATTTAGAAGCTTTTAAACATGTTAATGTTTTTCTCTTGATTTGTGAAAGCTATAAATAAAGAAAAAGCCGGTCTAATAAGTAAAGATAAAAGTGGCTCCAGTTCCAATTGGCTTGAAGCGTAGACTGAAGTATTTAGCAAGACTTTACTTCAAATGGAAACGTTTAATCATTACATTTGATTCAGAAAATTCGTCTCAATAAATGTGAATGTAAACATGAGTAGAACATTTGCGATACTAAGATTATATTCATATTTATTTATATTTTTTAGAAGAGGAGGGTTATTTTATACGACAGTTACTCACGAGAAAATTTAATAGTTTTCCTCGATTTTTTAGCATTTGTCAATCGTAATATAATTTTGACTTTAATACTGAATATAAACGAGAAATTAATTTATATTTGTTACTTTAAATATATCGAATTAGTTTAGAATTTTTTTTTGTAGAGAATGTTACATTTCATCTATGTTGAAAGTAAAACTAACATTCCAAAGTAAATTAATAATTTCAAATATTCGTTCTCGAATAAATGTTTATTTGTGCTTTTGTTTAGCACAAGCTAATTATTATGGTTAAATTGTGCCCCACACCAAAGAAAAACATACGTGTGCTTATTTCACCAATGTTGTCTTAAATAAAAAATAAAATGAACTAGAAACTTTGAAATACGACCGTCTGTTATAATGGCAAATCCTACAATGGACGTGAACAAACATTCACAAGCACAAAATTTATTTCAAGTAAAAGTTTACTGAAAATGTAAAAATAAGCACGTTAACCTATACGTAGAGATAAATAGTAAACATGGAAGTATATGAAGACAATGAAATAAAATTTAATCATTAGCTGATTTTATAACTATTTAGTATTTATTGTTAACACACTTAATCTAAAATAGTAATTATCTTATTTCTTAATTTAGCGAAATGCCATATGTATAATATATTATTTAGAAAGTGTATTTAAAGTATATTCATAGCTAAAGTGTTACACTGGATCCTTACTCTCGAAAATAAAAAGAATAACTTTTATGCGGAGGGAGTCTTTCATGAACATACTTTTTTGAGGGTGAATTTGTTTAAAATAACATCATGACTATTTGAATATATGAGAGAAAATGTATTTAAATTTATTTCATCAAAACAAAATTAAATATGTTATTCACAAAATCTATGCTTTCATGCTAAAATGAACATAAGTGATGAAGCGAAAAGAACATGGCTAAATTTCTCAATCTGATTAATATTGTTTTCATATATCTTATTTTGTTAGTTCATTTTGATTTTCATTTTAAATTGATTTCTGAACAAATTAAATGTATTAAAACGAACGAAAGTGAATGAGAGTAGCCGTGACTCGTTAGGGGTGTCCGATTTGCCCAGGGGAAATACAGAATATTAAAATAATCGGACAGTATAATTTTATTCTATCGATACATTAGTGTACCTTATATGAAATCAATTCGAAAGAAGTTCGATAAATGTTCTGTATTTCCCTTTGACAAAATTGTTAATTTAACCGAATATAGTTTTATTATTGTTTAATCATCAACAGACCGTATAACATTTTAATAAGATTTTAAAAGGTAACGAGGTAAAGGAAACTTCACGATCAATTACGTAGTAAGTTTATAAATAAAGATAATTATTTAAGACCATTCATATATATATATATATATATATATATATATATATGTATAATAAGGTTTACGAAAAAATGTTCAATAGTTAATAGAGCTATTAATATTTTTATATAAAGACACGTACAAAAACCCGCTACATTAGTATGTCGATGTTATCGATCAATAGTTATTAGAAACTAAGATCTCATCGGGCGGAAAAAGTATGATCTTTCACTTAGATTCTTATTATGAATATCTAAGTGAAAGATCAGACTTTTTCCGCCTGATGAGATTTTAGTTTATAAGAACTAGTGATCGAATCGATAACATCGACATGCCAGTGTAGCAGCTTTCTATACATGTCTGTATAAATAAAATATTATATATATATATATATATATATATATATATATATATATGAAGTGGAGAACTAAAACCGAACTTTTTTCCCCACAATCTTTATTTTACTTGTTCAAAATTTAAATCTTGGCCTTTGCCAACTCATCTATTCCAGCGATTTCCTCTGATGATAAGATTTTGATCTTTGAAAAGCCAGGCTTAAGGAAAAAATAATTGAATAAATTGCCTTTTTGCGGAATATACCTTGCTCTGAGCAACTGAATTGAAAAAAGATCTGCCTTTTGCTTTTCTAATTCCCTTTCATCCTTCAACCTATATATATATATATATATATATATATATATATATATATATATATATATATAACGTCATCTCATCAGAGTAGTCCTTAATAGTCGTAAATATATCTGGTCCTTGTGCAACATCATATGTATTTGATGCCCAGCTACTGACTTGCATACATTACCAAAATAAGGACATAAATATCTTTCTGAGGGAGAAACATATCATGATCGTTTTGAAACTTAACTGACTTACAAGTTCAACTTAAATGTGTATATATAAATATACAGGAGGTACCCAATGGCAGTATGAAAAAGAACACTTCTTAATATATATGATTATTCATCGATATTTTGAATTCATACGCAGTTGATTTACAAAAATGAATTCATATCTATCATTGATTAAATAGTTTTTAATAAATAATGAATATATTTAATATTATATATGCTTATATCGTGAAGTTATCACTGGAATAGCATTTGCTTTTATACAGGTTGAGTGGCTTTCGTAAATATACATTATTAGAGATCTATTGACTATTCTATATTGATAAAAATCTTACAAAACACTAATTGATTTATTTTCTTAAAAAAGACCATAAAAGCAATGGTGTTGTGCAAGTATTTTTGGCATACATATCTTGGAATCTTAAAACTATTCACTTCTACTCTCATTCAACTTTCTTCACGAAATAAAAAAAAATGAAGTAGAAAACAAAGCTATAAGATATGCATTAGAAAGACCTTTTGCTCCGTCGGGGTCACATATTTATTCCTTTCCTTCCAAAAAAAGAATGAATTTGATGAATGTGTTTTTATTTAAAAACGAAAAAGAAAATGTAAAATTTAATTGTAGAAACTATAACTAAGTACACACATCTATACATATATTGATGGTATCTAAACGTATACATAAATGTTTGCTCAGATACTTATGAACAGCAAACACTTTATCTAGATACACGTGTATATATATAAATATATATATATATATGTATATATATATATATATATATATATATATGTAAATGTACAAATATGTATTTATATATGTATATACACTAGTAATTATGTATGTATACTAATTACATTTGCATAAACACAATTTACGAAGCAAGAAAATAAGGCACACGTTTCAGAAACTTAGAATAAGATTTGACAAAAGCTTTAACCGGCTTACACAACAAAATAACAAATCTGAGTTGTTCTCGATCAAACCTCGTATATGACAAATAAACACACGATTCAAATGAACATTTGTTTTTTTAAGTGAAACTCGCAACAGCATAACATAATGAGATCATCATCACAGACTGAATAACGACGTTACTTAATAATTCAACAATGTTTGTCCGTATTTGTAAATGTATTTGTATGTGTATCCTTTCCATATGTGTATAGGTGTATACAGGCTTTTATAAACATGTAAATACATGAATACGGATACACTCACACGTTTATATGTATAATAACAGATGGCTGTATTTTAAACATAGTCAATATCTATATATTTATATATATATGTGTATGTATACTATAATTTTGATAGTTAAATGTTGTTTTGTATATCGTGAACAATGCTTAAGTAACTTTTATTCACGCAGGCACACAAATAGTAAAAATGGCTAATATATGATTTCATTTGATACTTAATTATTATGGTATTCATATGTAGTTTTAGAATCCACAAATCAATGAATAAATTAACTAATGATAAGTACAATACAAACGCTTAATATAATGTTGTAAAAGGATGTTGGAAAATAAACATTGAGATTGCTATAATGATAACATTAATAGAAAGATATCGGTAGTTTTCTTTATTAAATCTCATCGGCTTTCAACGTTGATTCTAATTTTCTAGTCGACTTTATTTGTAAGTGAACTTGAATCTCAGCAAATTATCTTATGCTGAATAAATCATCAATGTTATAAAACGTAATCTAAAATGAATATTAACTTTGTATAAAAATATCATAAATAAAATATCAACAGAAAGGAAACTATGTAGACATTAATGTAAAAGTTATCACTAAGATTGATTCATATCCAATATATGAAGATAATTCATGCTATTCAATACATTCTTTATAGGTATACATTTATGTGTGTTATATTTATAAAAAGTTGGCACATATTCGTAGCACTTCGAATTTCGATGTAAAAACATTGGTTTGATTTGATAACGTTTCGTTGTTGATAGACATGGTAACATCTTTTATTAGTAATGGAAATGGTAAAATATTAATTAGAGGTTCTATAGATTTTAACGTTAATTGTTAACATAATGCACTAGGTGTAGTAAGTTATTAAGTATTATTGATTCTGCTGTTCTTTTAAGTTCAGCTGTTGGCACACATACAAATAGAAAATGGATATTGAGTAGTTTGCCCAATCATGTGACATAGCGCATGTTTGAAGATGAGTTGTATTTTTAGATGTAGTCATATTTCTTGTGAAAGTAAATTATAGTTGTAAATGTGAAAATAAGTTACACGCATCGAGAAGTACTAATTGCCTGTAGTTACACCCTGTTCTCTTATTGTGATAATCTATTTAAGATTAGTGCAGTGTAACTGTTGTTTAAATCTTATTAACATCGGATATAATAACCTTAGTGTGAGATTATGCTTCCATAGGGTCCTCTTTATCAGAAAAAATATAAATATGTCCCCCTTACGAAAAACCTATAAAGTCTACTAACACAACAGTAGTTAACAGAGATAAATGCAATTTTCTAATATTCTATATAGATCAATATAGTGAAACCTTATTTTACTAAAATATATATTCGTAATACCTATATATATATTTCATGATGTAATCATCTAACTCTGAGCATATAGGATGAAAATGTTCTTGAAACATAACCTAGAAAAAGACTTATGGCGCGTATCCCACGATCTATTTTCTAATATCAGACTTATAGTCTATAGTGTATAATTAATAACAACAATCATTTCCATCACTAATAATAATAGAAGTAATGAATAATGAAGCATAAAGAAATATGTAGTTTCTGTTTGTTAATGATGTAATATCTATTCTTACAAATTCAGAATGACAGATCTGAGCGTATACAAATAATCGTGCAATATATCAAGTACAACTTGAAACGCAGAGTAAATAAACATACACTCATATAAATGCATACACATACAATCAGAATCATTTGCTGCATTTCTAACAATACATTCCTACTTATAACACTTGAATATACGACACTAATATGAATAGAAATTTGAAATTTTTTTATGTTCTCATATTTCGGTATCAAATCAAGGTCCAGGGTAGCCATAACTATTTCTTAAAACCTATTTCAGGCTTTGAGAGAATAATGTCGTAATCGTAGAAATGATTAAATTAAGAAAATATATCCTATTGTTTCTGTATTTTCGTCTTCTGTACTTAGATATTCATTTTCCTCTGTCTTATTTTTCTTGTTGTGTCTGACTTCCCATCGTAATCCCCACCAAGAAAATATTGAAGACATTAACGACATGTCACTAAGTATGTATTAAGGACTGGAGTTCGAATCGTTTATTGTTTCAATAACCGTAACATTTAAAAGGAAAATTCATCAGATTCATTCTTGAAAATAGAATTTAGACAAATAAAAAAAACAATATGTTGTTTTATAATATAAACCAGACATGGTGACTAATAAATTACAGTATTTATCCTACAGCGATTAGCATCGTTGTGGTACTTATAAATAGACGCATATGATGTTAAAAAGGATTATATATATGTATATATATATATATATATATATATATATATATATATATATATATATATATATATATATATATATATATATATATATATGTATATATAGTTTAACAGAGGATGTGAATATATAGTCCGACAAAGTGTATAGTAAAATAATATCTGAGAATATAGTTTTGGGGAAGTATGTATATTCCATAGTGGGTGTATTGCTTTTAAATTGTTCTGAAATAATATTTCCATGTAAACAACGTCTTGAACAATTTCAAATCAATCAGTTTGACCACTTTTTGTGAGAAAATAATCATTTCCTGTTATAGTGTCACAGGTGTATTAATGGAACCTAACGTCAAAGGAATCAAAAACTTTCCCCAAGACTATTTTCTCTATATTTCTTTAAGTATATACCCACACACATATACATATATATGTATATATATATATATATAGCTGTACATATAAATGTATTACTATGTGTATGTATGTAAATACATATTAATCTGCATATATATATATATATATATATATATATATGCAAAGTCTTATTGTTCAAACAAGTTTGGTTAAACAAAGTTAACAACTTTTGCTTATTGATCTTTTTATTCAATTCTTCATTTATTGTAATCTCTTCTAATTAATATTATTTACGAGAGAACAAAATTATATACACTTTTATACTTATTAAGTACAAAATGTGTACATAATTTTGTTTATTTCAGTAATTATTTTAAACCTGATATAAAACGTCAACACAAATAATTGAAGAAAATGATCACTAAACAAGATGTGTCTGTGTTTAACTTTTCAAAATTCTTTGAATACAAGTATATGTATATATAATATGTATATATGTATATAATATGTATATATATATATATATATATATATATATATATATATATATATATATATATATATATATATATCTGTATATGTATATATATATAGTCGTACATTATTATCTTAAAAACGTTACAATTCATTTGCGTTGGTCACCTTAAAGCTGGTTTGGATACTATGTGTAAAATAGTGATCACGAGATGTGAGGAGTTGTTTTTCATTATCAATTAACGAGTATCGTCTAATCATGACTTTTAAATGAATGTAGTTGTTCTATGTCAGCTTTAAGTGTGATTCGTACGTGTGAAGTTAGACACTAACAACTTCTCTTGTAATATGTGACGCCGGCAAAAAGCAAGCGTTCATGTCCGTGAAAACTGTGCAGTATTATGGCTGAGTTTCGCAATCTACACCTCAACCCTTGTCTCAAACATTATCGAATTGACTATTTAATCGTTCTTTTGTTAAAGATTACAGATGCAGATACTTAAAGATTTGCTTGCCATTATTCTTTGAAGCTGAAGTCAGAATTAGATAGACATTCCATATTATATCTTATATATAATATCCTGGAGCATGACAATTTCTAATTGGCCACACTATAAGAATATTTATATATTTCCACATATATCGATTCTTGTTATGTATATTTATTTATTTCAAATCGCTTAATGTTGTATTAACATTTGAATATCGTAAGAGATTACTTCCAGCTGATATATCTAGTGAGAATATACGTTTCTATGTTTTCTATATCATTTTTCTCGTTAAAACGAATTCAATATTAATATTCAATTGACCGTGATACATTTCTATTGATAAAACCAAACTTTAAGGGTACTTCTAATCGACGCATTTTTAAGGGCGAATTTGTTTCCTACGTATTTAGTCATATAATACTAAAATTTTGACCCCAGTAGAAATGTAAACGAATAGTTGCTTTGTTATATAATATCAAGGTTTTCTAAATACACATAAAATGTGTGTCAATTGTTAACTAATGAAATCATCGGTTTTATTTTGATAAAAGACAAGAGAAAGTATGTATTTTATTGAATCAGCTAACAGCTTCGTAATTGGCTTTTCGTGGTATCCAAGTAAAATAGCCGTCCTCATCGTGTGAACAGCGGCTAAAGTATACGTTTTCTTTTGCATCGGCTAAAAGGAAACAAATTTGCTATTTAAAATGCATTGCTAGACGGTGACTTTAAAGTGCAGTTTTATCATAACCATTTTTGAAATAACAAGTAAATGATTGTGATCGATGTAAAATTATAAAACCGATTATATTTTTAGATTTGCGTAAAGTACAAATGGCGGATATTTCAGTGTAGTGAGATATAGGATTTTGTTCGCCTTTTATAGCCGACAAAAAAGAATAAAGAAAACTTTCGATTTTTCTTACAATTTATTAATATGAATTTAACGTCGTCCGAATAAGAAAATATAATCATTTATTAAAAAAATTCTGAAAAGTTTAAAATGGAGAGAGTTCTTAAAATTAAAAAAAATCAGCTTTAATTTAATTATTGTTAAATAATGACGGCAAATTATGTCAAACGATAATACCATATGTTCTTATATCTTATTTTATCGACATGTTTGAGTGTAGATCGAGTTCTGATATTTTATCTATTTTTATTTTACTTTGCTTGAAGATGAGACGCCTTATTAAAATAACGTATAATCGAAAAATGGTTCTACTTAATTTCATGTAACATTTCATTGTCTCATTCGTGCATATATTTTACAAATACTTTCTTTTGTTATAGACATTATTTACATGTTTCATACTGTTGTCCATGCCTTTGATTCCCGTTGCGTTACGGTCGCCTTTACTTCAGTCTTACTGTTCTCATTCCGCGACCTGTTTAACTAACTAATGTACATATTGTCAAGTGGATACATACGTTGATCAATAGATTATATAGAATGTATTCTAATTAGAGGTTTTAATTACTATTTTAGTTAAAGAATTAAAACGAAAAATAAATCAATACTAGATATCCAAAAATCAGGGAACGCAGAATTTCGCAACAACGACAAAGGGCGGCTGTAGAAGGCCTGAGAGTAAAACGGTCGAGACATTATAAATATGACAATAGTTTCGACAAGGGCAACAAAGTGAAATATATAAATAGTATAAATAACAACTATTACTAACCTTAGAGTATCTTCGAATATTACCATTTCTATAATAAATAATTCATTTATTTTCATCAGTAAAAGATCGCCCGCTTTAAAAGGTGACATTCATTGGCATAATTCGCTATTAAAATCACTACTCTAGAGAGTAGCTGTACATCCGTCCACATGTTTCATACAAATTTGTTTCTTTCATCTTCATCTTCTATGATTTTTTTAATCTTCGCGTTTTTCACTATTATTATGCCGGCTGTACCCTTTTGTTTTCAATAAACCAAACGTGACACAATTACTGTTTGATTTGATTAGGCGTATTCGAAATTTTTTATTCGAATCATAATGAATCATATTATTTTTCCTTTCTATCTAGTAATACAAAACTGGGTCTCTCCACCCAGACATCTTGAAACAACACATAAAAATATAAACCTGTGTTATGTTATATTTACATTGGTACATCTACTTCATATTTTTGTATCAAAATCAGCTCACTTAAATAATCGCACCATATTTTATTTTAGATGGAAGTAAAACTAAAAGTGAGAAAGTTAAAAAAGAAAAAAATGCGAAATGTCAGTTTCATTGAACAATGGCAACATATCTAATCATTTTAATTACAAATCAGTTCTTAAACTAGGCAAAAATTTAATTTGAAATCACATCCGAAATGTCTCTGAAAAGTAACATTTAACGTTACTGCTGGCTTTCTGCTGTCTGCTACTTTGAGAAACTGAAAAGAACTGCATCTAACTATATTCATTTATTGTTTATTATGCATACTGAGATATTGGTAAGGTGAACATTTTCCCCTTTTAAGATATCCCCTAATTAAAGAAATTCTTTACTGCTTCTCTTGATGTACCCTTTTTATGGGGATATTGTTTTGTACGTGGGTGGATGGACAAAGATATTTATCTCCCTCCTGCAGGATCGAGCTTGTGCATTTGCCCATGACGATTCGGACCAGAGAAGCCTATAGACCAGAACTAATAAAAACCAATGGAAAAGCAGCAAGTGATGACGACAGTTCAAAAGATGGCACAGTTCGTGCGAAATCAACTAGTCCTGAAGTCGTAGCTGACAGCTACGGTGGAGACGATGAGGCTGACGACGAAGGCAAAGACTCCGATTCAGACACGCACACCGAAGCTGAAGCTGAGGAAACCCGAGCAGACTCGGATGCAGATACTGGCACCGGACTTGAAGAAGTTAGAGAGGAATCAGTATTGAAATCCGAGGGAAAAGAAAAATCTGCTCAGCGTGAGGATCACGAGGAAGACGACGAAGATGAGGAGAAAGACAACGATCAGACTGAATCTGAGGTTGATGAAGATGATAGGCAAACATCGCAAGAGGCTGGATCTGACAAGGCTGAATCAGAGAGAGAAGAGTCTGAAAAAGCTGAATCTGACAGGGCGGAATCGGTTAAGGCAACAACTCCTTCAGAATCTGATAAAGCCGATTCTGTCAAATCAGCTAAATCACCTTCTGAATCCGAACAAGACAAGTCACCAAAATCTCCCGAAGACGAAGGTGGAGATGAGGCTGATGCAGCTCTTATCAAAGCAGAAAAGGTAACACCATCTGTAGTGCTTGAACGCGCCATGTCACTGCAATGTGCCCCCACCGAAACACTTTCTGGCACAATTAAATCCCCTGTAATTTCCGAACCTGCAATTTCCCCCGTTTCATCAGTTAAATCCGGCGCTGAGACCTCTCCTGTTGAGAAAGCGGCCTCACCCATTGGATCAGAAGGCGGAAAATCTCCTATTTCCGAGAAATCTGCCGGATCGAAAGCAAAATCACCAGTTCCTTCTGAGCGAGCGTTATCCCCTGGTCTTTCAGAAAAGTCTGTTCATTCAACCGCAATGTCCCATACCTCTGTATCACCAACTGCTTCCGACAAATCTGCAACGTCCCCAGTACACTCTGAACGCACCGCTTCACCTACAGCAAAACCTCCCACTATTATGGAACCAGTAAAGTCCCCAGTAACTTCTACAAAGGACGAGTCCGAAAAATCTCAAGAATTGTCACCGGTAAAATCTGAAAGTGCTTTTTCTGGCAAGTCACCGATCGGATCACCTACCGTGAAATCCCCAGTTACATCAGAGAAAGCAGAATCTGAAAAATCGTATAAAGGTTCTGAAAAAGCTGAGTCAGTAAAATCGGAACATGATAAATCTCCAGTGCCTTCTGAAAAAGCTGAGTCTGAAAAGTCAGCTACGTCCCCTATGACATCTGAAAAAGCAGAATCTGAAAAATCGGCAAAGTCACCAGTAACATCCGAAAAAGCAGAATCAGAACAATCTACTAAGTCTCCTGCTCGGAGCCCAGTACCATCTGAGAAAGCTGAATCAGAAAAATCCGCTAAGTCCCCTATATCATCAGAACCTGCTAAATCCCCTGTACCTTCTGAGAAAGCTGAATCAGAAAAATCCGCTAAGTCTCCGGTATCATCAGAACCTGCTAAATCCCCTGTACCTTCCGAAAAAGCTGAATCAGAAAAATCTGCTAAGTCTCCAATAACGTCAGAACCTGCAAAATCGCCGGTTCCTTCGGAAAAGGCGGAGTCAGAAAAATCTGCTAAGTCCCCCGTAGCATCAGACCCTAGTAAATCCCCTGTACCTTCCGAAAAGGCTGAATCAGAAAAATCTGCTAAGTCTCCTGTACCGTCAGAACCTGCTAGGTCCCCTGTACCTTCAGAAAAAGCTGAATCAGAAAAATCCGCTAAATCCCCTGTGTCATCAGAACCTGCGAAATCTCCGGTCCCTTCGGATAAAGCGGAGTCAGAAAAATCTGCTAAGTCTCCTGTAATATCAGAACCTGCGAAATCTCCAGCACCTTCCGAAAAAGCTGAATCAGAAAAATCTGCTAAGTCTCCTGTAGCGTCAGAACCCGCTAAGTCCCCTGTACCTTCTGAAACAGCTGAATCAGAAAAATCTGCCAAGTCCCCAGTAACATCAGAACCAGCGAAATCTCCGGCCCCTTCAGAAAAAGCCGAATCAGAAAAATCTGCTAAGTCTCCTGTAACATCAGAACCTGCTAAGTCTCCAGCACCTTCCGAAAAAGCTGAATCTGAGAAATCTGCTAAGTCCCCAGTAACATCAGAACCTGCGAAGTCTCCTGCCCCTTCAGAGAAGGCGGAGTCAGAAAAGTCTGCTAAGTCTCCTGTTATATCAGAACCTGCTAAATCTCCAGTACCCTCAGAAAAGGCTGAATCTGAAAAATCTGCCAAGTCACCAGCAACACCAGAACCTTCTAAGTCTCCGGTAGCATCTGAAAAAGACGAGTCAGAAAAATCAGCTAAGTCTCCTGTTGCATCTGAAAGTGAGAAGAGTCCAGAACCTTCGGTAAAGTCTCCTGAGACACCCGAAAAAGCTGAATCGGAAAAATCCAAGTCACCAGTTCCCACAGAGAAGGAAGAATCTAAAAAAACAGCAAAGTCACCTGGAACAACATATGAAGGTAATTACTCTCTATCCAAAGAGAAAGTGGCAAGAGAAAAAGCCACAATATCTCTTATCACTCCACAACATGACGTATATTATCTGCCAACAGAAAGACAGGCGTTAGTGAAACCAGAAGTTCTATCCCTATCAAGAAAATCGCTCATAACTTCAGAGAAATCAAAGTCCTTTACAGTGCAACCTGAAGAAAGTAAATCCCCTGATCCATCAGAAAAAGCTGAATCCGAAATGTCTACAAAGTCCCCAGTAACATCTGAAATGGCTGAATCAGAAAAATCCGCTAAGTCTCCAGTAATATCAGAACCTTCTAAGTCCCCTGTACCGTCGGAAAAAGATGAATCCGAAACATCTGCTAAGTTCCCAGTAACACCAGAGGGTTCTAAATCCCCTATAACCTCGGAAAAGGCTGAATCAGAAAAATCAGCTAAATCTCCAGTATCATCAGAACCTGATAAGTCCCCGGTTCTTTCCGAAAAAGCTGAATCAGAAACATCTGCTAAGTCCCCAGTAACACAAGCGGGTTCTAACTCCCCTATAACCTTTGAGAAAGCTGAATCAGAAACCTCCGCTAAATCTCCAGTATCAACTGAACCTGCTAAGTCCCCGGTACTCTCCGAAGAAGATGAATTACAAAAATCCACTATATCTCCAGAAAAAGTTACTGAGTCGCCAGTAATATCAAACACTTCTAAGTCTCTTTTACCTTCTGAAGAAGCCGAATCAGAAAAGTCCGCAATATCCGTAGTAAAATCAGAAGATCTTAAGTTAAATTTAACCTCAATAAAAGTAGAATCAGAAAAACCTAAGTCTCCGCTTTCATCTAAACCATTTAAGTCCCCCGTACCTTCCGAAAGCAATGAATCAGAAAAGTCCGCTAAATCCCCAATAATATTAGAACCGGGTAAGTCCCCCGTACCTTCCGACAAAGCTGAATCCGAAAAGTCCGCCCAATCCCCAGTAACATCAGAACCGGCAAAGTCCCCCGTAACTTCAGATAAAGCTGAATCAGAAAAGTCCGCCCAGTCCCCAGTAACATCAGAACCGGTTCAGTCCCCAGTACCTTCCGAAAAAGCTGAATCAGAAAAGTCCGCTAAATCTCCAGTAACATCAGAACCCGCAAAGTCCCCCGTACATTCAGATAAAGCTGAATCAGAAAAGTCCGCCCAGTCACCAGTAACATCAGAACCGGTTCAGTCCCCCGTAGTTTCCGAAAAAGCTGAATCGGAAATGTCCGCTAAATCTCCAGTAACCTCAGAAATAGCAAAGTCCCCCGTCCCTTCAGATAAAGCTGAATCAGAAAAGTCCGCACAGTCCCCAGTAACATCAGAACCGGTTACGTCCCCAGTACCTTCCGAAAAAGCTGAATCAGAAATGTCCGCTAAATCTCCAGTAACATCAGAACCGGCAAAGTCCCCCGTACCTTCAGATAAAGCTGAATCAGAAAAGTCCGCCCAGTCCCCAGTAACATCAGAACCTGTTCAGTCCCCTGTACCTTCAGAAAAAGCTGAATCAGAAAAGTCCGCCCAATCCCCAGTAACATCAGAACCGGCAAAGTCCCCCGTACCTTCAGATAAAGCTGAATCAGAAAAGTCTGCCCAGTCCCCAGTAACATCAGAACCGGTTCAGTCCCCAGTACCTTCCGAAAAAGCTGAATCAGAAAAGTCCGCTAAATCTCCAGTAACATCAGAACCCGCAAAGTCCCCCGTACCTTCAGAAAAAGCTGAATCAAAAAAGTCTGCCAAGTCCCCAGTAACATCAGAACCGGTTCAGTCCCCCGTACATTCAGATAAAGCTGAATCAGAAAAGTCCGCCCAGTCCCCAGTAACATCAGAACCGGTTCAGTCCCCCGTAGTTTCCGAGAAAGCTGAATCAGAAATGTCCGCTAAATCTCCAGTAACCTCAGAACCAGCAAAGTCCCCCGTCCCTTCAGATAAAGCTGAATCAGAAAAGTCCGCCCAGTCCCCAGTAACATCAGAACCGGTTACGTCCCCAGTACCTTCCGAAAAAGCTCAATCAGAAAAGTCCGCTAAATCTCCAGTAACATCAGAACCGGCAAAGTCCCCCGTACATTCAGATAAAGCTGAATCAGAAAAGTCCGCCCAGTCCCCAGTAACATCAGAACCTGTTCAGTCCCCTGTACCTTCAGAAAAAGCTGAATCAGAAAAGTCCGCCCAATCCCCAGTAACATCAGAACCGGCAAAGTCCCCCGTAACTTCAGATAAAGCTGAATCAGAAAAGTCCGCCCAGTCCTCAGTAACATCAGAACCGGTTCAGTCCCCAGTACCTTCCGAAAAAGCTGAATCAGAAAAGTCCGCTAAATCTCCAGTAACATCAGAACCCGCAAAGTCCCCCGTACCTTCAGAAAAAGCTGAATCAGAAAAGTCAGCCCAGTCCCCAGTAACATCAGAACCGGTTCAGTCCCCAGTACCTTCCGAAAAAGCTGAATCAGAAAAGTCCGCTAAATCTCCAGTAACATCAGAACCGGTAAAGTCCCCTGTACTTTCAGATAAAGCTGAATCAGAAAAGTCCGCCCAGTCCCCAGTAACATCAGAACCGGTTCAGTCCCCAGTATTTTCAGAAAAAGCTGAATCTGAAAAGTCCGCTAAATCTCCAGTAACATCAGAACCAGCAAAGTCCCCCGTACCTTCAGATAAAGCTGAATCAGAAAAGTCCGCCCAGTCCCCAGTAACATCAGAACCGGCTCAGTCCCCAGTACCTTCAGAAAAAGCTGATTCAGAAAAGTCCGCTAAATCTCCAGTAACATCAGAACCGGCAAAGTCCCCCGTAACTTCAGATAAAGCTGAATCAGAAAAGTCCGCTAAATCTCCAGTAACATCAGAACCGGCAAAGTCTCCCGTCCCTTCAGATAAAGCTGAATCAGAAAAGTCTGCTAAATCTCCAGTAGCACCAGAACCGGCAACATCCCCAGTACCTTCAGAAAAAGCTGAATCAGTAAAGTCTGCTAAATCTCCAGTAACATCAGAACCGGCAAAGTCCCCCGTACCTTCAGATAAAGCTGAATCAGAAAAGTCCGCCCAGTCCCCAGTAACATCAGAACCGGCTCAGTCCCCAGTACCTTCAGAAAAAGCTGATTCAGAAAAGTCCGGTAAATCTCCAGTAACATCAGAACCGGCAAAGTCTCCCGTACATTCAGATAAAGCTGAATCAGAAAAGTCCGCTAAATCTCCAGTAACATCAGAACCGGCAAAGTCTCCCGTCCCTTCAGAAAAAGCTGAATCAGAAAAGTCCGTTAAATCTCCAAACCTCTCAGAACCTGCAAAGTCCCCCGTACATTCAGATAAAGCTGAATCAGAAAAGTCCGCCCAGTCCCCAGTAACATCAGAACCTGTTCAGTCCCCAGTACCTTCCGAAAAAGCTCAATCAGAAAAGTCCGCTAAATCTCCAGTAACATCAGAACCGGCAAATTCCCCCGTACCTTCAGATAAAGCTGAATCAGAAAAGTCCGCCCAGTCCCCAGTAACATCAGAACCGGTTCAGTCCCCTGTACCTTCCGAAAAAGCTGAATCAGAAAAGTCCGCTAAATCTCCAGTAACATCAGAACCCGCAAAGTCCCCCGTACCTTCAGATAAAGCTGAATCAGAAATGTCCTCCCAATCCCCAGTAACATCAGAACCGGCTCAGTCCCCCGTAGTTTCCGAAAAACGTGATTCAGTAAAGTCCGCTAAATCTCCAGTAACATCAGAACCGGCAAAGTCCCCCGTTCCTTCAGATAAAGCTGAATCAGAAAAGTCCGCCCAGTCCCCAGTAACATCAGAACCGGCTCAGTCACCCGTAATTTCCGAAAAAGCTGATTCAGAAAAGTCCGCTAAATCTCCAGTAACATCAGAACCGGCAAAGTCCCCCGTAACTTCAGATAAAGCTGAATCAGAAAAGTCCGCCCAGTCCCCAGTAACATCAGAACCGGCTCAGTCACCCGTAGTTTCCGAAAAAGCTGATTCAGAAAAGTCCGCTAAATCTCCAGTAACATCAGAACCGGCAAAGTCCCCAGTACCTTCAGAAAAAGCTGAATCAGAAAAGTCCGCTAAATCACCAGTTACCTCAGAACCCGCAAAGTCTCCCTTATCTTCCGAAAAAGCTGAATTAGAAAAGTCCGCCCAGTCCCCAGTTTCCTCAGAACCCGCAAAGTCTCCCTTATCTTCCGAAAAAGCTGAATCAGAAATGTCCGCCCAGTCCCCAGTTACCTCAGAACCCGCAACGTCCCTCGTACCTTCAGAAAATGCTGAATCAGAAAAGTCTGCTAAATCTCCAGTAACTTCAGAACATGCAAAGTCCCCCGTACCTTCAGATAAAGCTGAATCAGAAAAGTCCGCCCAGTCCCCAGTAACATCAGAATCGGCTAAGTCCCCTGTACATTCTGAAAAAGGTGAATCAGAAAGGTCTGCCCATTCCCCAGTTACCCCCGAACCGACAAAGTCCAATGAACCTTCCGAAATAGCTGAATCAGAAAAGTCCGTCCAATCCCCAGTAACCACAGAAGCGTGTAAGTCTCCAGTTGATTCTGAAAAAGCTGATTCAGAAAAGTCTGCTAAATCTCCAGTTATATCCGAACCTGCTCAGTCACCAGTACTTGTAGAAAAAGCGAAGTCAGAAAAGTCCACTAAATCCCCAGTAACCTTAGAGCCAGCTGAGTCCCCAGTAATTTCCGAAAAAGCTGAATCAGAAAAGTCCGCTCACTCCCCAGTAACATCAGAACCGGCTAAATCCCCTGTGTCTTCTGACAAAGCTGAATCAGAAAAGTCCGCTAAATCCCCAGTTACCTCAGTGCCCGCGCAGTCCCCCGTAGTTTCCGAAAAAGCTGAGTCAGAAAAATCCGTCCAGTCCCCAGTAATATCAGAACCGGCAACGTCCCCCGTACAATCCGAAAAATCTGAATCAGAAAAGTCCGCCCAGTCTCCAGGTACCTCAGAACCGGCAAAATCCCCTGTACCTTCCGAAAAAGCTGAATCAGAAAAGTCCGTCCAGTCCCTAGTAACATCAGAAGCTGCTAATTCGCCTGTACCTTCTGAAACATATCCTAAATCCCCAGTAACATCTGACCCTGCTAAATCCCCGGTCTCTTCAGATATGTCCGCTAAATCCCTAATAACGTTAGACCAGGTTAAGTTTCCAGTAACTTCCGAAAAAGCTGAATCAGAAAAATCAAAACTTCCGAAGTCTCCTGTACTATGTGAAAACGTCGAATCGGTAAAATCTGCTAAACCCCCTGTTACATTAGAACATGTATGGTCACCAGTAGGCTCCGAGAATGTTGTATTAGAGCAATCTTCTGAGTTATCTATAACATTAGAATCTGATAAGAAAAAAGCTGTGCAAGAAATATCTGGCAAGTCTCCTGTTACCTCAAACCCTATTGAGTTTCCTGTACCTTCTGAAGACGCCAAATCAGATAAATCCCTCGTATCAGCCAAGACAGCTAAATCCCCAGTATTTTCCGAAAAGGATGAGTCAGAAAGACAGGCCAGCTCAGCTGATTCTAGTAAATATGCAGTATCTTCGAGAAATGACGATCAGGTTAGTAATGGTGATTATCGTCCATCTGATCTTGAAATCATTGACTCATCTTCATTTGACTCGCATAAGAGTTCTTCTGAGTACTTTAAGGTATCTAAGTTGGCGAACAATAGACATATCGAATATAACGGCGTCCACGAATCGTCAACTGCCACTGAAGCTGAAGAATACCATCTCTCTGAACATAAGACAAGCAGTAAGAGTACGAAGTTTTTGGCGAAGTCAGTTGTGTCGCAGCTTTCCAATGGTGTCAGCCATGAAGATCTCATTAACGACACAAGTATCAGGAATATAAGTAAGCATCAGAAGCTGTCCGATGACGACAACGCTAATAATGGCTTTTCATTTAAATCTATTGAATCTAACTTTGGAAACGAAATTCTAGAAAAGATGAAGGAAGCTCCGACTGATGCCAGGATCGAAATCAAATCTTCTGCTGCGAAGACCTTCACAAACCAAACTGACGTACTTACTAAAACCTCCTTAAAGTCTTCAGGTTCCAAGAAGTCCGAAACGATCGAATCATCAAAACTATCTACCAGTAGGAGATCAGATGGGGAGGGTGGTATGTTCAAACTATTGGAAATGCATCCGGCTTTCACTGTATAAGAAGAGCAAAAAAAAAAGCATTGAAAAGTTTTTTTGTTTGCATGGCTATTTTCTCCATTTTTGCTCTCGCTTGCACATGTCTAGCAAACTTCCCTCATTGACTCCCTCCAAATTCTCAATGTTTATCGTTTATTTTTATTTTCTATCTCTTTTGTGTGATATATATTGACGTTTTTGTTTTTCATTTATTTACTTGCTTATCTGCCGTGCACTTACATCATCACACAAGGATAGGCGGCAATGTCTCACACACAAATAGGTACTTTAAGCTTCGAGCTGTTCATCATTTAAATAAAAATAATTTTACTTTAGGAAAAAAGCATACTCCCTATTATTTTTGTGTTTATTTCTTTTTTTGGTTGTGAATTTTTGTTTTTTACTATTTTTTTGGTGCTGCGATTTTTTGTGCTGTATTCGTATGTATGCAATTGTATCAGCGTAGATGTTGGAACACGTGAGGTTACAAGTTGATGATCAGTAAGATACAATAACACTGTTCGCTAATTCCTCATGAAAACAAAAGTAATTACTTTAGTTGTAATCAATCTACCTGCTTTTTGGATCATTCATTTTTATATTTAGAAAAATTATAATATTCTGCTAAGGATCAAACGTTTTATTTAGATATTGCTTTTGTTAGATTAAATACGGCTCTTTATCCTCATATGTATTAAAAATGTATTACAAATGGCTAGATAATTAGATAACTGCCTATATATATATATATATATATATATATATATATATATATATATATTATACAATTATTGCGACACACATTTTCTACTCTCCACAAAAGACAAAAGTCAAAAAATAAGAAACCCTTTCGAAGATGGGGTCATGTAATTGTTAAATATATTAATATTACTATTTTATGATGGGTTATACATTCTATTAGTATTTATATGAAAGCAATTAATTCGGAACTTTAGTATTTTTACATCTTGTAATGTATTAAACTGAGATTTGTTATTAATAATTATTTTTAAAATGGTTTTAAACAGTTTTAAAAACTTAAATATGAATTATGTTGTAATTAAAACTTTGCAATTAATAAATGAAAAAATAACGATTCTGCCGCGCATTATTTTCCTTATTAGTTTAATTGTTCTTAGAAAAATATCTTACAGTTAATACGTAGATTAAATGCGCAAAGGTGTATTTTAACCATCAATTATAGTTTCCTTATTATATATGATACCTTGTTCTTTTTATAGTTGGCGCATCTATAAAAGAAAGAGGCTTTAATTAACTCAGTGTGTAAACTTATATATATATATATATATATATATTTATATATATATATATATATATATATATATATATATATATAGGGGGAGAGAAATTTATTGATGGATAGAGATATAGAGATATAATTATAATGCATCAGTACAGCATCAGGAATATGACTTTTATTTTCTACACATATTTATGTATATGTATGTGTAAACATACTAATGTGTAACTATGTTGTATAGGTACGTTTATGTATATGCTTTTGTATGCATGAATATATGAGCTTGATCATATATATATATATATATATTCACGTACACATATACATACACACGCATGCACATACATTGACTCTCCAACGTTTCACGTGATCAATTACTTGACAGATCATTCTCGTTTTGCCCATATTCTCACTTGATTCGGTCATAAGTTTATCAAGAATAAAGGCTTTTCTCGTATCGGTTCAATTTATTTGCTTTCATTTCAAATGAGGACAGATGGCAGGACAGACTCTACTTTATGTTTTATGTGACATTATCTTAATTATTGTTCCGTTTTCTTTTTATTTCTCTTTTACGTTTTCGACAGTTTTAAAGTCTATGAATTTCTTGTTTTATTTTATATCGACATGAATTATGTATTTCAGGATTATAGAGCTCACACCATTATTCAGGTATTAAGTACATTTTTATGGTAAACATATCCGAATTACTTATTGAAAAATCTACGTTCAAAGAACAATAATATAAATAATTTCTGTAAATTTGATCAGAATTATGTTCATTTTTTAAAAGAATCGAATCTAACATTTCATAGTGTTCTTGTGTCGTTTCGATACACATTTTATTGTGAAAATTATTCGTTTAGGCAACTTTTAAATGAGATGAGTTAAAGATTTATATGATACAAATAAATATTATTATTGTTATTTGAAATCTTTTCTTGAACATATTCTCTTTGCCGTTAATATGAAGTTTCGACCGAAGTGGCACCTGGCTTCTGTCAAGTTTTTTGTTCTTTTTTTTTTAGTTATATGTGTCAATAATAAATTATCTACAATTATAAATCAGGAAATGAATTATTCATTTTAATTTCAAGTGTCTTTTATAAATATAAACATTAAGTTGAAAGCCGACATAAAATAAAAACACATATAGAATTAGTGATTAGAACGTACGTATATTATACTAATTAAAACAATAGGGTATATTTTAAGAGTAAAAACCACACAACGAGAAGTATGTTAAAAGATGAATTATCATTTTTACTTTCATCACATAAGCTACAAAAGTTATATTTATAACCGATTATATACAACATGATTGCACAATAAACAACACATACACATCACATAATCTAATATATAAATTTATATATCTTATATATATATATATATATATATATATATATATATATATATATATATATATATATATATATGCCTATATGAGTATCTACAACTTGTGTGTCTCCTCCCGTATTCCAACTGCTACATGATCTTAGACCACACGCCTGCAAAGGTTTTATTTATTTAGATTTTTAGTACCATTTATATGTTTAAATATAGAATGTCTATATGTACACATTCGAAAGTTTTCTACACCGGCAACAGGAACCAAACAGGTAAATGAAACAAATAATGACCAACAGGTAAACAAATCATAACAAAAAGGTCAAAGTGCACGCAGAAATATTGAGGAACATCAACAGGAATGGACACCGGTGTTTAAAACTTAATTGCGAAACACAGGTAACGCAGGTATTTGAAGTGATTTTCTTTTTTCCATTGCTCTGGAGAGATAGAGAACGAACGTGAAAGAAAGGAAGAAAGGAAGGAAGGAAGGAAGAAATACTGAATACCGACGAATTTACTATAATAATAATAAGAGGATTATAGTTACCCGTTTACCCTGCGCAACTATGGGATCAGAAGAAGGGTATTTTTTCCTATAATTTTTCTTTGATTGTTTGTTTGTTGCCAACAGAATTGGGATGAAGCAGATAGTGGAACAAGTTGTCGGAGCCAGACCTAACGAGGCAGAGGTGCTGTCTACGATACTGACCAGGTCGGAGGGCGGCTATGAAGCCACAGGTGGTGCGTATTAGACAAAAAATAAAATACAACAACCAAATAATAACGACCATAAGTCAAATGTCGACGGTCCTGCTGACAAATCTCCGTAATCGAGTGTACGTCTGAATACAACGCCAGATAGATATCAAAACACATGCATATATATACATATATATATATATATTACACATATATTAATATGTGTCATATTTATGTAATATTGTATTATTTCAATGAAATGTGTGTACATCAAAATGTACATCTATAGAATACGTGTTCATTGCACATAAGAAAATTGCAAGTAAATCATATGTACATGTTCATGTGAATAAACACATGATATATTAAAATAATTATATATATGCATAGATCTATACAATATATTTATATATATGTGTATTTTTGTGTAGTGAATCAACGGCTATTAACGTATATGTCCATATATATGCATGTACTCTTTATATATTTATTCTGTATATACCACATATTGATATGCATACTTATAGCAATGTGTATGTATATGTGTATACACATAAGCACACATAGATGCACATTTGATTATATATGCGCAGTTGTGTCAATGTGTGTTTACGTGTATATGCCCGTGTGTATACAGGTGTAAAGTTGGACATGTCATCGTGTGAGCAGGTGTACATCTTAAAATGTTTGCTTACCACTTTGAGATTAGAAATAATACTGTTTTCAATGGAAATAGTCAAGACTAACTAGCCTTGCATATTTAACACTTGAAGATCCTGGCGTTTGGAGAAAAAAAGAAAAAGTATATTCCTGTTCTGATATCCGAGTAACATCTACTAACACCTTTCTCTTTCTATCTCTGTCTCTCGGTGTGATATTTCTATGACGGCCACACACACAAGGAATTTACTTTGCTAAACGGATCATCCAAATACGTTTCATCATTTCCCTGTCGATTATTTGCAACGTTACATTGTAAAATTGATGCATCATTGTAATTGTCATCACTCTTACCTTTTTACTTATTCCTATGTGTATATATTTATATATTTATTTACTGAGTCATCATTCTTACTATATACTTAGTATATGTACTCTTATTAGAATTACTATCAGTAGTATTATCATAATTTTAGCACAATCTAGTTAAATGTAATTTACGTAGGGAATCCTTTTCTTTATATATATATATATATATATATATATATATATATATATATTAGTCCTCTTCTGTAAATGAGTGGCACTCACCATATATATAAATATCTATCTATATATATATATATATATATATATATAGTGTATATATGTGTATATACATATTATATACATTATATGCGTATGTATATATATACATATACATAATATATAAATATATATACATATATATACTATATAAACCTTATATTTAGTAGTTATTTGCACATTTGGCTTCCACAATAGAAACAGCTTATTTATTTTACATATGCATATATCTTTATTAACCCAACGAAATTTTATTGCATGACTTCTGCTATTTCTTTTCGGGATAAATTTGTGCACGCCACTCTTTCTCTTTGTCTTTTTCTTACATATCTATATCTCTAATTTGCTCTACTGACCTATCACCTGTAATTAATATCATTATTATCATTATCATATAACTTTTTGCCTTATAATTACTGATACTTATGTTTCGCTATTTGAAGAGATCAATGCAAACTTCCTCCTCTGACACCCTAAAACGATTTACATATTTCAGGAATAACTACTACTACCACTACTTCTTCCTCTTCCTCTTCGTCCTCCTCGGAACGCCGAACAGTGAGCGACGAGAAAAAGTCCATCGGTTCATCGGATTAGAGGCCCCAAAACTATTTGGCAAACAAATTCTGAAAAAAGCAAGAGAGAGAGAAAAAGTATGACAGCCAATATAAACATTTCTTCTGGACAATATTTACTTAAACAACAACTTTTATTATTGCTATTACAACTAAAAAATATTGAAACGAATGTGAAAAAAAGAAAAAAAGACTCTACGAAATCAATGAAAATCATACAACAATTAATGGCAATCCTTTATAAGCATTTTGCCAAAGCTGAAAAAAAAGTTTTCTTTATCTAGTAAAACCAATTGTTCAATGTATACCGCTTTTCTCAATGGGACTGTAGATATTTGCATGCCATACATATATATATATATATATATATATATATATATATATATATATATATATATATATATACATATATATATATATGTCAGTCAACAACATATGCGCAATTTACACAAAATAAAATAAACAAAAATAATAAAAATTGTACACTCATCTTATTATTCAAATGATTTTTTTCATTTTAGTCAATGATGACAATTAATATCCTTAATTAAGTTGATTTGCATACACATACCTATATATATCGCATCTCTCTCTCTCAATTGTATATACATATATATATAGTTACAAAACATAAACATACATAAATATATATATATACGTATACGCATGTTCACACACACATGCACACATAAGTACATATGTTCTCATACAAATATAATTAGTATAAGAATTAATAAATTAATTCAAGTTCCGACAATAAGCCTTGCAAGATGTTCATCTTTATGTGAACTAAGCTAATAAAATCCCACACGCAGGTACATGCACATATATATGTATATATATATATATATTATGTGTGTATATATTATATGCGTATATATGTATACATGTATATATGCATACATGTATATATAAAGGTTTGAAATATGCACATGTATATATATGTGTATGTACTTATTAATATATATATACATATATGTATATATACATGTATAATGATACAATTGTTTTTATCTATAACGAGAGAAAACAATTGGTCAAAACAAAAAGCACCTGTAATAAAAAGGAAAAAGAGAAAGGACGCTGTTTTCATTGCCTACTTTTTTTAAATGGCGATTTTGCGTTTACAAAAGGACTTGTTCCATTTGTTTTATAACAACTCGATCTAAACAATCAATAAATGCTTGACACTATTATCCAGCGCGAACAAAATCTAAAAGAAACTGCGAGGTAAATTCGATAGATCGAACTATAAATCATTAATTAACACTCCAATGGCACTTGGGTATATTTATGTTTGTACACAAATGGCTAATATATATATATATATAAAATATGAGCACATACATGTAAATACATAAATATATGTATATATATATATATATATATATATATATATATATATATATATATATATAATATGTGTGTATGACCTGGCGTGTTGCTTTTTTGCTTGGCGAAAACATCCCAGTTAGAGATATCGAAAATGAAATTCACCATAAAATTTTATCACTTTTCGAAATAATTTTTCTATATGCCCTCCACCCTGCAATAAAAATCCGAACATTCCACTATGACGAATTCCCTTAGTTTTTCTATTGTAAGCTATGAAGCAAGCATTATTTTCATCTCCTTCAAACCAGTCAGCTTTTGTACGCTAAAAATGTCCCGCTCCAGTTTGCAATTATTGACTTTTCATTGTTCAAATGTTTTCGAATGGATTTTTAAAAAATTAAACTTTTACCTAAAAATGAAATAATATTATGTGGATAGTACAGAAAAACGAAAGATGGCTAGGAAACAAGGAGGACAGAATTAAAGTTGTGAAAACAATTTAAAGATCCAAATTCTTAGCATTCCTAAATTCATGAAACTTTAAAAAAAAACAAAAAAAACACTAAAAATCAAAAAAAAATTATATAATTTACAGATAAAAAAAAATGAGTAAAATAGTAACGTAAAAATTAATTGAATCAGTGGAAGAAAGAGAGTGAGACAGATTGAGTGTAAGAGAAAATAAAAGAAAGTGAGAGAGAGAGATTAAGAGCAAGCAATTTTTTATATATAAATAAGCTTTTACACAGCCTTACAAATTAAAACAACACAAAAGCAAATAAAACAATAAAAAACAATGGTTCTAAGTGAGCACATTTCTTTTGATGATGAAAAAAGATTTGTTCAAGAACACGATATAATTTAATCATTCTGCCTTAACAGTATTCCAGGCTTTTGCTACTAATTTTACAAAAAGAACTCACAGTAATTACCTTAACTTATAGGAACTATAGATCTTTGGAACACATAAAAACCATTGCAATTATTTTAGCTAAATAATTAACGAACGAAAAGAAAACACGAACAATAAATATTAGCAGAAGTGTAACAAAAAAATAAAATAAAAGTCCGAAACAACACATTTTTGAAAATCCTTTAAGTAATCTTGACGTGCTTTCCAAAAAGTCATTCTTTGACTTTTCACCGGCTGTGACTTTAATAAGTGATTGTAAAAGACATCCGGGCTTTTTTGAAAAGTGATCAGCACCGGTATGAACACCGTTTTGTTACGAAAGTCTTTCTGCATGTTTCGTGTGAAGTTCACGTCTATTACCTCTTTTAACCGATCCGAACTATCGAGTTACCTCCCCTTCTATCTCTCCACGGCTTTGCTGCGGGGCTATGGAGCTAACAGTGTAAGCAGCACTTGTTATAATAAAACTATTTCACTGCAAATCTGATCCGATCCAAGTTATCAATCTCGTAACGTTTTTCTTTTTCTGACCCCGCTTTTTGGTTATCGCTTCTGTATATTTTATTTTGGTTTTATCTTATTTACTAACCTTAGTCTTGCTTGCTTCTAATCGATGGCCAAGAATAAGAATAAACCTCTTTAACAAAATACGCCATTTTTGAATATTTCCAATTGCTTGAACCTGGTAGCGTAATTTCCTTTACAATTAATAAAAGCAACACGGCTCAAAATAATATCTTTACATTTCCCATTAAGCTTCTTTCAGTGAATGCATGTAAAACCGTGATTTACTTTACTTTAAAACTGTTGGCTTTCATATTCTATATTCTGCAGCTCTTATATAACTGACATTTGGTTGTGAAACGCGACCACCAATTAGAACAAGCAACCTTTTCCTTGCTTTAATATTCAAACAAAGGGAAACAAACATGGAAATCACTTTCGTTTTTTAAAAGGCTAGTTCGAAATTGATTAGTCACTGACCAATAATTGTTTCGTCCATTAAAACAGTAAAAGACTTTCCAGGCAGTGTCAGTTCAATTAAAATACTACTTAATAGGGCATTTATTATTTAAGGGTGTGTGTGACTATCCTGATAAATACCGTCGCAGAATATCGAATCTGCTATGCCAGGTTCAAATCTTATCGGATCTATTACGCTCAATTATGCACAACTACCGCTAGGAAGTATATACACCCATTGCTTGATAATATACTGATTTATGTTGAATTAATCGTTTAAAATTAATAGTTGAAAATAGGTATTGTGTTTCGGAATGAAATAACTCTTAAAGATGGTGATAAACGAAATCCTGAATCGAATCGTGAAGAATAATTTATTACATTAACTTAACAGGTTTTAGCATGTTAAGGAAAAATATTTAGTTACCCATCGCATGTGAATTTTTCATTTTAATATTCAATATTAGATATTAAATATTAAATTAGAATCAAGACTTAATAACTTATTAAGATTCTTCCAATCCGATGTATATTTTCTGCGCGTGCGAGTAGGGATCATTCATTCCATCCTCCATCTATGCTTGTTTCTTTGCGTCGCTGGCATTTTTTTCTGAAAATTAAGCTTGTTTTGCCTCTTGCTTTTGTAATTTTGATACTTATTTCTGTAGCTCTGATCAAATTTCTATAATGGTTTTATGTCTCTTCACATGAACTTTCACTCTTAGGAAAGAAATTAGAAAATGAATCAATTGTAAGTCAGTGATTAAGTCATAATGGAAATATTACTTAGTTTTACTGATTTTTTTTATAAAAGAAGAATCCATATTGTATTCTCATTCAAAAAATGATACCAGAAATCTACAATTTCTGATGCTTATCACTCCACAAAGCTCGCTCCACCTGATAACCGACCCTATTACGCATCACTGTCTGCTTCAAGAGGTTTCTTTGAAATCAATTTTGGTCGAAATTCATTTCCGCCTTAAAAACAACTCATGCATTTCGATTCATTATTGCCTCTCCAAAGAGTCCGATCTCAATACGCTGCTGGTTTCAACAAACGTGTAATGTTGAGCCAACGTCTCAACATTCAACCATCCAAGTTGATCAATCCTTTTTTTTTTTACTGTTGCTTGTATTCTTTTCTATGTGCCATTAAATTGGCAAAACCTTTTATCCTTGTCTTGAATCAAATTTTAAAGAATCGTTTTCTTTGTATTAAATGCTTTCACATTTGAAATCTTAAAGAAATATTATTTTTCAGCCAGGTTTCAGGTTGAAACTGCCAATATTTTGTGTTTGTCATAAACAATTGTTTACTTCAATTTCTTCCAGGTTTATTTAAATATTTGCAATAATTATCTTTACATTAAATATTTTCAGATTTTTGAAGTATCTGTTTCTACCATTCTTTTATACGGATCTGAGTATACCAATTCCAATTGCCTATATGAAAAGAATCTAGTGGTGTTACCTAGTGTCGCCAGTTTGTAATTTCAAAAATAAAACAAGTAATGTACAAAATAAATAGAAATATTGAACACTATTCGTCACATTTTCCCCATTCTTGTAAATACATAGCTAGCAAGCGTGCCATATCAAATGAATAAAACTGCCAATTGAATGTTAACGTTTTACCCAGATTGAATCCTAAATATAAACTTAATTAGCATATCAAAAAATAATATAGTAAATTAACTAATAGTTAACATATTAAAAATAATATAGTAAATTAATTAATAATTAGTATATTAAAAAATAATATCGTAAATTAACTAATAATTAGCATATTAAAAAGTAATATAGAAAATTAACTAATAATTAGCATATTAAAGATAATATAGTAACTTAACTAATGATTAGCATATTAAAAATAATATAGTAAATTAACTAATAATTAGCGCATTAAAACATAATATAGTAAATTTATTAATAATTAGCATATTAAAAAGTAATATAGTAAATTAACTAATAATTAGCGCATTAAAAATAATATAGTAAATCTATTAATAATTAGCATATTAAAAAGTAATATAGTAAATTAACTAATAATTAGCATATTAAAAAAATACTATATTAAATTAATTAATAATAAGCATATTAAAAATTAATATAGTAAATTAACTAATAATTATCATATTAAAAAATAATATAGTACATTAACTAATATTTAGCATGTTATAAAATTAGATAGTAAAATAAAAGCAAAATATTTACGTTGCATTTATTATTGCGGTAAATTTTCATGTTACTCACATTTTTTTAGTAACAGTTTATCAATTCCGCTAGAAAATAAATCATTAAATGATTATAAAATCAGAGTTTTGTGCTTAAATTGAAAATCGATGAGGACCACGGTTGGGAACATGTTATTCCCAAGTGTACCTGTTAATATAAACATGCCTTGTGATACGTCGGTGTATTATTAAGTACTTTATGTCTGCATTGAATGGAGAAAGCGCGAAAAAACGATTTACAGACAGACAATCTTGTGGTATTTTATACACATAGATATTCTTATGTAATATTTGATAGCAAGTCTGTTTTTGTATTGATTAGCCTAATTTAAAATATTGGCGATTTATTAGTCTGGTATTGTACAAATGTAACCACCCATTCATATTATATCGCATTTGTAAATAGTAAGAGTTGAAGCTGTAAACTAAGACAGTGTGACCCCTCACTATAAATAAAAGTTATCATTTCTCCAAATAGTATCCTGGGTCAATCAGCCATCGTTAGCAAATAATCGAGGAGACAAACACTTCTGACTTCATAACAAGTTGAGTATAAATCTGCCAACATATTTATAATTCCAGTCATGACGACTGACGATAATAATGGTGGGCCATTCCAAAAATAACCTTTCAAATTCACGTGATTTTTAACATCAAAATTGGCTTTTATCTTTACCAAAATTCTTATATCTAACTAGAAAAATACGGGTTTACAAAGTTTTTACACGCCTTTGTAAATTAAACTACATTACACCCATATTAAGACACCTTACGACTAGCAGCTGTATTCAAAAATCCATAACGAGCGGTTAATTAGTTTAGGAGTGAATCATCTACATACAAATATGTACACATACCTAATTTTTAAAGATAAGGATCTTTTCTGAGCATTTCAGATTCTAAAAAATATATTTGTTACATCTTTATGGGGTGTGTCGTTTTTAGATTTCGCATGTGCGTGTCTGCATAATCTCCTAAAATTTCCCTATTTATTTGTTTGCACCATCTGTACGTCGACAACGAATGGTTTTGATGAGACTTGCTCTCAAAGCTACACGACAAATTCAGAAACACATAGTTTCCATCGTGTGTGTATGAAATGGTCACTTACACAACTGATAGATGCTCTTTCAAATAGAATGAAATCGTTCACTTCAGATTTCATACATGAACTAAGCCTTACAAGAGGTAATCACGATAAAAGCATCCTCGTCGTACAGTATTAGTTCCCTAGGATATTTATGAAACATAGTCATGCACTTTTAAAGAAGACATGGTGACAAAGCGTTATAATATTCATACAAATGTATTCTAGGCGAAAATATATTAAAATAACCTAATCTTTTGCATGTATCACTCTAGTAAAATCAATATTTGCTTCATAACAACAAATAATCGGATTATATGTATATTAATTAATGTACTGCGATAATCCGCATTTAAATGTTTAAATCTTTAATCTGGATGAGTGCATGAAATAGATGTGCTTCTCGCGGATTCTGCTTCATTTGATTAACTGAACTTACATTATGATGTAAGTATTATATAACTTTGTCTCGCATTGATTGTCATATATTCGCTTGTTTAGAGACAACTCTTTTTTATTTTAATGTTACTTTTAATGTTAAACAATGCCTACGTTATTTATATGAATAGATTAATCCGCACCAAAGCATTCTTGTATCATACGGATTAAAAGAAAAGAGAGTTTCCTCCCAGGCAATACCCCCACCTCATTACACAAGGAGTGAAATAGAAAACTCGTGAGGGAATGGCGAGGAAATTGTGGTAATTTTCGTTATCTGCCAATGAGTGTCGAGGGGGCGCTTTCCCCTACACCCCCCCAAATCTTGATCTAATAAGGAAGAAGATAAATTCTAATATTTTGACTAATTCTTACAATAGGTTTACCATTTATCACAAATCTAACGATCTCTCGATAATATCACTTGGAAACAACTATTTCTGTGAAATTATCGAAGTTAAGCAACGTTGAACCCGGTCAGTACTTAGACGAGTAAGTGTTTAGGAATACTATGTTTCGTAACTTTGGTATTGGAAGTGGTTGTAAAATCACTATCTCTAATACAATTGTCAATTGTATGGATCCATCTCTGTACTTTTTCCATTACTACGGACGAAATAGCTCGACTAAACGAAAGAAAACTTAAAAATTACACCAGTCCTGCTCCAATTATTTAAGCACTGCTTCCAGTCGTATTGGATGTTCCCTTGCCACTGAATATGAGCAATGGCGAAGATCTGCGATAAGGATTGCGCAACCTTTGCTTCACTATAAACGCCCATTTCGTAGGAACTCAGGGTGTTACCCAGTCAACTTGATCTGGTGCATGATGTTAACACTGATGTGAATCCCGACAGCTGACAAATTGACGTTGCATAGACGTTACAAAAACATAGCCTCATTGCTTTTTGGTAGACTTCCCACAACGTGTCAGCAACGTTTTAACTACGCGCCACAGAAAGTTGAAAATGCGTTACTTGTGTTTCAACACCGACTCACCGTTTTAGACTCTCCACATCATTTCAGATTTGAATCAGTAAATGGGAAATATATAAAAAAAATAAAATAATAATTTCTTATCGCTTAGCATTTTTGAATAATGTTAATAACAATACCTCATGTTTGAAAGATCGTGAAAGTATTGATGCTAGTATCGCGATGTTTCTTCTCGGACTAGTGCGGTGTTAAGCCTGGGCGCGTTGATCCGGCTGCATTCTTCACGGAAGAAGGTTCTAAGGAATATTAGATTCACAATCGGTTCGCAGTCAGATGCATATCCCGGTGAGGAGCGACAATTTTGACGATGTTAGTTTTGCACTCATTGCAAAGATATGTAGCCTTTTTATTTATCTTCCTCCCACAAGGTAAGATGTGACACAAGGTCGGGAAAGTGGGATTCGAAAAGCCAGCGCCCGAGAATTTGAGCACTCTGGCCTACAAAAAATGCCTGGGCAGCCCTGTCGGCATTCCCCGGTAGGGGCGCCTCAGGCAGTAAGCAATAAACTTACTCCTCCACAAAGAGAGGAGGCAAAGCCTGGGAGGGTGGACCGCCTAGAACTGCATAGGACAAACCTACAAACCGGGGGAATCAAAACCCGAAGGCCAAGACGATACCGGTCTATAGGGTGTAGTATCCATCGGAACAGATACTACACTTTGATCTTATATTCCTAAAATTGTCACCCATCTGATACTGACCAGGCTCGACGTCGCTTAACTTCGGTGTGTCAATGTGATTATGTCGTATACATATTTTTAGAATATAAACGCAATGCTCAACAGTTTAATAACGAATTACCGAATCAATTTCAACATATTTAGCTTTTTTTGCGATGATTATAATCCCTTTCTTCGTCTTTAAACGGATTCAAGCTTAATCCTATATGGAGACATCGTTTTGTCACCACCTAAAGCTATAGATTAAAAAAGCAATTATTCAATTGCAATTAATTTCGTATCTTTATTGTTATTTTTAATCCGTGATTTATAATATTAGTGGGTTAATTAAAAGGAGACAAGGAATCTCGACTTAGGATCTAGATTATCTCATCTTATTTGTATATGTTGAAACCGACTGAATAAAATAATTTCATTAAGCTTTGATCGGGTTTAGAACCAAATAATATTCTCGCTCTTTGTTGATCGAATTGTTAAATCAAAAAACGAAATAATTACATTTGATCTTATCTAGAAGATAACATAATTAAAAAGGGCTCTAATAGAGATAAGATGGACATAATAAGCTTATTAAACTTAGTTGTTAATTACTTTGCGAAACGATTAACGTACATTATACATTATAAATACACACCTTTTTAGAGAAAAGGGAACGAAATGTTTCAATACACTTGCTTAAATATTAAACAATTATTTGATTAAAAATGTTCTCATTTTATCTTATTTAAGTTGGGCGAAGGTTTTAGAGGGTGTATATTTTCATCCGGTTGCATTAATAAAATGTGATAAACAAATGCAGGCTTTTGTTTGTGAGTTTTTCTTTTCATTCATATTTGATTTGAAAAGACTAGATGAATATCAGTTTGATAAACTACATTTTCCGATGAAATGCCGAGTAATAGAACAACTTGTGTTCAATTCATCGTACAACATGAATTGTTTACAATAGACATAATCCTTACCAAACCAAACCCAATTCTGAAGTTATGAATTGCAATAATATTTTGGAGGAAGGGGGTAGAAAATTAGATAGGGTGCGGAATGTGTCCAATGGATACTTTTAGAGACTATGCATTTCGATCTGCCAGCTACGAGTCGTATCAGATCTATTGCGTATAATAACATAGCAATATTATTGGGAAAAGTATAGCACCACAGTCCATAACTTAGCTATGCATCAAATGCCAACAAGTATATAATTAGTTGTTTCCAATAGGTATTATTTTTTAATTAAATAGCCTCTAAAGTGTCTACATACAGTAGACCACTTATAAATCGGAAATTATATTTATATATATATATATATATACAATAATTTAAAGATTAAAACCTAAAAAAGAAATACAAGGAACTACGTGTTAAAATAAATTCACCCATTATATTGACACAACAAAGAAACAGTATATAGGCCAATCTATAGAACACAGAACAATAGAACTAGATATAGGAAGTAACACTATCCAGACCTTTGTTCGTGGGAAGCCCAACGATTGGCTGAAAGAACAACAAAGAATCTGATTGGTTAACAAGCTAGCCGTGTATATAAAAACACCCGGCAAAACTAATTATTTACATTTTAGCCTGAAGATTCCCTCCGGGGATGAAACGCGGGAGCCTATGTGTAGCTTAATTGCCATAAATATATATGCATGGCTTACTACCTAGCTCTACTTAAGTATTGAGAGCTGTTGAGGTAAATAATGAAACTTGATAGAGAAAAAAGTATATCTCTTTATAAAATTATATGTGGATACATGAAATAGTAATATATATATATATATATATATATATATATATATATATATATATATATATATATATATATATATATATGACATATGACCTACCCTTTATAATAATTAATTACTGTGCCTTTTATTCGTTTTATTCAACGAATATTATTAAATGTATTTTAATTGTTTGTAATTAAATTACCGTCAATTCCCTGTCATATTCAATTTCTCTTGCTGTGCTCTTTCATTTCGTAACTATTTTTTTCATTCATTTAAACTAACGAATTTCTCCTGATGGGATGTTGGTTTGTAAGCGTTAAAGAGTATTCCATCCATCAATATATATATATATATATATATATATATATATATATATATATATATATATATATATATATTGTTGAATATGAATGAAATCACTCACTATTTCTAAACACGGGGTTTTCTGATGTTTATTTTACATGAACATACTACACAATTATTCTTATATCTTTAACATTTATTTCCGCCGGGTGAATAGATTATCAACTCAAGCTAATTATTTAAATAAGCGACTGAATATTCGCCCCTTGTCGCTCGTCTTTCTTCAATGCCGGAGGGAGAGCTCATCTCCAACGTCATTCGTCTCCTCTACATGGTTAGCGCAAACGTGCTGGTTAGTAGTGGAAGACTTGGGCGGCGACACTCGAAGGCGATCTGGCAGAACTATCAGTCCAACAAGGGGTTGGCTCGTAATATAGTTTCATCAAACTGAGGATGCGAGAAAGTGGATATCGATAGTCAAAGAAATTGTACTTGCTCAGAACGAAGCCGGCTCAGACCAGGATGATTTCTAATAAAAGTACATGTACAAGTATTATTCATTACGAATCATCAATTATGAGTTCGTCTACGTACGACAACTTATGTTTGCTTGTATTATCAATTTTCGTTTTCAGACGTATTATTAACATGAAATAACAGCATATATTTAGGTAAAATTTAGCGTAAATCTACATAAAATTGTGATGTTTATTTTACTCACATCTCAATGAAAAAAATACAATAATAGTTAAGTGTATGTTCTCTAATATATGCAGGCGCAAACATTTGCACGCAGAATTTACAATTCAAATATCGTATTTTTTTCATATAATATGCTTGAACAAATCATTTAAAATGTATAATAACAAACACCACCATAAAACATTAATAACACAATTTCAGACCAAAAATATATTAACAAACTCTTGTAAAACAATTAAATAACCACGCTAGAAGTAGGTATTCATACGATACGTAGCACTTATTGTAACAAAGGTAAAATAACGAAAACAATTAACATATGCATTCATGAAGATAAAAATGTTAAATTAAAAGACAGGTGTAATGCATTAATTAGGAAAAACTATTATCTATTCTACAAAATTAAGTTGCCTCAAACTTTGATTCTGACTAGCCAATTTTTATTTGTTATTCGTGTACCATATACTTTGCGATAGACTAACGTACTTCTCTACACATTATTTAAAAAATATGAAATTCATTCCAACAGTGCGATAATAAATAGCCATTCTTAAATAATCACCTTAAAATGATTTATCAACTAATTCTACAGCATGCCTGGTCGAATACACTTTTAACAACATTGGATTCAAACCGTTGCAAACACTTTAATATAATTAATGCAAAATTATTAACTACAATACAAGTAGTTATTTGTACAATACTTTTCAATTACTGTAATGAAGTTTACAAAGGTGAAACATATAAAACATTTTTATCCTTACTAAAAGCATAAGAGTTGTTCACCATACCTATTTGCGTTTCTTATTTGCTTTTAACATAAACATGTTTACAAAACATATGTTAAATGAATGAATTGTGGGCAGTGCCGGGTGGGACAGCTAATAGTAATTATAAAGATTTTAAAATATGAATTGAAATACGCAATAATAAAGAGAAAATATTTTGCATCTAACAACATATCTAATTAGATCATTAATAAATAAAAAATATATGTCTTGTATCTCATTTCGTTTTTGATTAGATTAGCCATAAAAAACACAACCTTCAATTTAATATCGGTTAAATAATTGTGGATCTCCAAGAAATTGTGACGTCATAATATAAAAAAGAATGTCCTACAATATACAAACGTGAAAATGTGAGAAAACTAAAATTATTTAAAAATAGTATCTATTTTTTTAAAAGTATTCATAACTTTAAATTATACCACTCAATATGTTGTGCCTATAAAAAGGTATATTTTGTTTTTACTTTAAATATTTATAAACTGTTTTTTTTTTATCTAATCGACTACATTATTCGGCTGGATAATATCGCACTAAAAAGATGTTCAAGTTTTTAAGAATTTGGTAAATCTCAAGTTTGATTAAAAGAAATATTATTAGACGAAATATTGGCAGAAAACTCTGAAATCTGGCAATTTAAAATTTTGAATCTTATATTTTTATGTCTCTGTGTAAATTGTAACAAAAACGTTTTTTTTTATTTGAATTATGACAATTGATTTATTCAATTATTTAATGTTATCCATTAGCCACGTGTGTCGTCTTTTTCTTTTTAATTACAAAAACGCGAATCGATATACTATAGAACATCGAATCTATGAAAACAATTCGTTTGATTTCGCTAAAATAAATATCATTATTTAAAACTAAACACGTTCTATACAAACACTTATTGAAACTGAAACATTAATATAACAAAAACAATTAAATTATCAATGCCATTTTGTGTTTAGTTCTATAATTTCTAACAATGTTAACAAGTTAAACGAATAAAAAAGTATGGACAGCGTTGATGATATAGATCGGGTAGATTGCGTAAACTGCACAAGTCCTATTGAGGATATGACATTCAATTTCTAAACCAGTTGGTAAACTTAACTCGACATATGTACGAATATTTCTTGCTACAGACTGAGTAAAGCACACTCCGATAGACCACAACTGTAACATGTCTATGTTAGAATGGAGACTTCAAATAAAACCTTATTTCATCAATTGTAGCCATTTACGTACAAATATCGTTAGGAAAGCTTTGATATGAAGCAGTAACGTATCCAAACAATTGTTAATAATGTAACGTATTTACATTGAAATATATTTCAGGATTAATGATTTCCAATTCGTTTTCGTTTTTTCAGCATTCTGAAATTCAAAGTCTTTTTATTTCGCACAGGAAGACAAACCAAATACAAATATATGTTTTTGTTGTTTTATTACTGATATTTTAACCTAACTATTATTTTTATAAAACATAACTTTTTATCATTCATCGATGTAACCTATACTTTTCTTTGTTTTATATGCTTATAGTAAAGTTATACGCAAGGTAAAGATAATGCAAACGTTTCTTTTATTGTTTATATTTACACGCTTGTTTAGACTTTAAAAAGATTACAGCCACGTGTTGTACTTTTTTATGTAATGACCTCCCTATAGAATATTACTGGAAGTAGACAGGCTTCTGCAGAAGATGTCATACATGACGGTGACTAGTTCAGGCGCGCCTGTCTGAGCAACTGCTTGGAAAGACAGAAGAGATATGTTTATAGCTTATCTCTGATTGGAGAAAACTTCGTAAAATATACAACAGCAAATATTTTCATCAAACGCCGACAAAGCAACAACGCATTTCTCTAGGGGACCTCCAACATGCTTCCTGCAGGTAAATCAATTTCATTTTGATGATATAATGGATATTGGGTATTCATATGTACGTATAAAATCCATTACATTTTTTGTCTGAACAAGCGATAGTGCAAAGTGTTTGACAATTTGCATAAGTAAAAGATCAAATGAGTCTATTTATAAATGTCGCTTTCTAAAACATAAGATGCTTTTCATTGCTCTTAGATATTTCTCGCACTGCCATAATTTTCTGTGTTTTAGAAAAGTTTAAATAGTTATACTGAGGCGATGCTTATCTCAATAGATGTATTAAGGTGTGTGTTAAATAGATGTTAATTTATACTTATCATTTTCGGGCTTTTTTATATAAAGTGTAATTATTTTTTAAAAAAGCATTTTGAATTTAAGTTTTGCTTCCGTTTGCTGAGAAAACGACGAAATGTAAACAGGAAATGAAAGGAAACATTTGCGTAAAATAATTCAGGTTAATTTAAAAGTTTAGGTATCTCTTAAATCGTTCTTAAATATTTAAAATAAACGTGTTTAATTAAAGATACAACATCTGATTAGTAACGAATATAATACATTATACTAAAACCAATCATTCGACTTATTCATTTATATATCGAGATAAACAAGCTTCCAGCCTAATACTCTCTTCTATAGCAAAACTATTTTTCTGAATAGACCATTAAGTGTCGATGTAAGCAATATATACTATTATTATGACATCTGTAAATTTCATAGTATTGAGAACTTTTGGATTCAATTCATACTATCTACGGACAACCAGATTTGGTAATTTCCTTCATCACACACACACACACTAGTATATATATATATATATATATATATATATATATATATATATATATATATATATATATATATATATATATATATTGTGTGTGTGTATTTAGGCAGCATTTTCTGAATTATGCATTGTTAAAAATAACAGAATTCGTCTGTTTAATTATACCATTTTTATTTTCTCAAATTTTCTGATGGTCTTTTTCGTATTAAAATAAAAAAAATGTTCCATAGGTATCACGAACGTTTTCGATTCTACGTTGAATCATGCTCAGGTGTCCAAAGCAAATGAACAAGGCAGTTATGTTTTAGCTCTAGCTTAATTTACGAACATCTACAAAAACATAACTGCCCTTCATACCATATTACTTAAACTTCTGTAAAATTCATAAATAAATATCACGCTCTTATAGAATAATCAAGAATTCTATTGGATTTCTTTCAACACAAGAGAAACAACATATATATATATATATATATATATATATATATATATATATATATATATATATATATATATATTTATATATAATAATGATAATAATAATTCAGGTAAAACATCCACAGGGTAGTAATCCAAAGAATTTTAACCGAGTTTATAAAAAGTGCTCAATATCAAATAGAGCTTTTATATATGATTATTTTTATTTACACAGATTATACAAAATCTGCGACACTGACATGTCGATGTTATCGATCAACAGCTATTACAAGCTGAGATCTCATCAGTCAGATTTAGAATCCGATCTTAACCCTAGAACATATTTGGAAAGAACCTTTCCAAATGGTCTTTCCAAATATGTTCTAGGGTAAAGATCGGATTTTAACTCTCCCTGATGAGATCTCAGTTTGAAATAGCTGTTGATCGATAACATCGACATGTCAGTGTCGTAGATTTTGTACATGTCTGTGTAAATAAAAATAATCATACATATATATATATATATATATATATATATATATATATATATATATATATACATGTATGCATGTATGTATGTTCTTAATTGTAGTACCAGAGCAAGGTATATATTGTATTACATACTATACAATTAAGTCTTTACATCTGCGGCTAATGAAATTTTTGACTTTTTCTCTAAGTCCTCAAGCTAGTCGATAGTTTACTTATAAGACGCAGGTACAGTACGATTAACTCTCAATGATATAATATATATATATATATGTATATGATATGTGTTAGTTGTAAATAACTTGCTTAATACATTTTATATGACACACGTGGCTAATAGTAATCTTTTTCGGCTGCTATTAACTGATATGCAACTTTTAAAAACATATTGGTAATTAACTCTTAATCGAATACAAAGCAAACAGTATTTTCCTTTGATGCCGCTACGGCATCTTACAACGTTCCACACCAGCATGGATGTGATGTTACCCATCAGAAGGAGAAACAAAACACACGTCAGCACTGGGACTTAGCAGTTCTTGAATCCGGACCGCGATGCAACCACATTTTGTTTTCTCTTTTATAATTTAAACGGAAAGAAAAAAAACATTCGACAATTGGAAATATTTGAAATTAAGCCTGCCTAATGTTATTATTGTAAGCTTAGCGAGCAGGTAAGACGCCATGTTCGTTTCCTTTTTAGTGAAATCTTCTCTCGAATCCAGTGTTCCTTGATGTATTTTCCCAAGTTTTTATTTATTTATTTGTTGATCTTTTTCTTTATAATTGTCTTTTATTGTCTTTAATAGTTTCTTCTCTTTTCATTTATTTCGTCGTTCCTTCAGTTATTTATTTTTATTGTGTACATTTCAGCGATCTTTCTTTAAGTTACGTGTCTTTTATTTCTATTCATTTGAATTTCCGTTTTGAAAATCAAGCTTAATGTGCTTAGAAATAGACGTCTATGTTTTGTTTCTTTTTACACCAAAATGAGGACGAGTGAAAATGATTTAACATCGTTCTTTTATTCAGTGAAAATGTACATATTTCTTTTCAGGATTTAAGAAAGTCTTCTTTTAGTTCATCGAATGTATCTATCTATCTATATATTTGTATATGTTACATATGAAATAAACCTGGCGAGATGTCAAGATGTCAAGAGACACGGTGACTTATACAGTGACCGACACCGGCATATCCTCCTATTAAAATACGATTGTGATTCATTGTCTGATACCAGATGCATACTTATAATATTTACTCGTAATACATATGCGTTTTAAGACGGTCACTGATGTTCATAAACTATAACTGTTGAAACTATTTATGCATATCTCAAGGAAACAAGTCTAGAATAGTATATATAATGATATATAGCGTATAATAAGTTATTTAACACAGTTAACATTTAGAAAAAAGCCAATTTACATACTAGAAAAATACATAATCAAATTTTATAAGAATTGACGAAAGAACGGAAAATATGACAATGTTAAAATAAATATTCGATGAATATGTCTTTCTTAAGTCTTGACAAGATGAAAACTAGTTTAATGCGCACACACAAACTGCACATTGGAGTAACACACGCATATGCAAACACACACATACATATATAAGTTTAAATGGCTACCTCATTTTATTACATGGTTATACGTCTATAATATATGTATTTGGATAGCTTGGTACACACTTTCCTTTCAAGAAAATCAAATTAAGATAGTGTTAGATCAATGATAACAAAACTTACTCCAAATCCCTCATTCTTATGTTGTATCATGATTTACAAAAATATAGTTAAACTTAATAGTAAAAGTTCTGAATAAAGTATTTAGTGTGCTGTTCGTCAATTTCCAGAACAAGTTCGATCGCTTGGTTTTAAATCGACCTACCTAAATATGCATATGTACTTATATATATATATATATATATATATATATATATATATATATATGGATGTATATTTGTGTGTATATATATATATATATATGTGTATATATAATGTACATATATAAACGTATTAACTCATACACTGTATACATACTGATATAAATATGAGAAAGCTTTATTTGAATAAATATATGTGCGTGTGTGTTCATGTGTAAATATAAATAATATTCTTAACAATTGTTAACTGTTTAAAGTCTGTATATTTGATTTTGACAGAATGTGTCCTTGATATTAATCTACATTACAGTATAAAACGTTTGTGTGCGCGTATCCCTTTCGACTTAGTGTTCATTGTTTTTCCGTCTCTCAGATATTGATCGCATTCGCATTAAGTCCTTGTTATCAATTTTGCCCTCAGTCAATTCAAAGTATATCCAAATAATGGTTTGGTGTGAATATTTGTGCCAATGTGATGGTTTAGAACATTTTCAAAACCTTCGAAATCGTCATTTATCCAAACTGATGACAAATATATTTTTGTTTCGTATTTGCAATGAAACCACGATCATCTTCAAATCGTATATGCAGAGAAACGCAACCACATCATTACTGTTTTCAATCATCGAAATGATTCCCCTATTGCTGTTGTTGTTGTCGTCCAAACGATTCTAACGTACTTTGGAAATGTCGTGAAATCTTGAAGCGAACCTTTTTATTAAAACAATAGAGGTAACTGTTATCATTCCATTTCATAGACTTTGTGACATTCTTTCAGTTAACTAGTTAAATCGTTTAGCTGCATGCCTCATGATTAAATTCAGATCCCCTGGATAACGTGTAAACTTAAAATAATGCCCCAATAATCTATGGGGGCAATTCCATATCCCTAAAGCACAAATATAAATGAATCAGATAAAAACATAAATATATAGATTATACAAAATATATACATTATTAGCTGAAAGACTAGAGTAATGCTTAATAGTATAAATCGAAACGTTGGAAAGTAAATACTTCAGATCAAAACGTCAAATTTACCAGACAATTGATTCACCAACCCTCATACATATATGCACACAGACACGTATATATATATATATATATATATATATATATATATATATATATATATATATATATGAGGATAACATACACGATATATCATAAAATGAAATACCGTGGAAACAGGATGTATGATGTTTTTCATACATATATACTATATATATATATATATATATATATATATATATATATATATATATATATATGCGTGTGTGTGTATCCATACACAGAGGTTCATAAAGCGTTTGAACATGATCGATGGTTTCTCCTTGTTCAGCTACAATCTTATATAATTATTGTTAATTTATATATGCCATGTTTTGTCGTTGTCATTATGTCTGCTGTTATAAATCCAATCATTTATCTCATATTAACGAATTGTTTTCTAGTTTCCTCGCGTTTAATAAGACTTTTTTACGTAGAGGTGCAACCCAATTATCATCCAATATTCACCATTACCTTGCATCTGCATTTCTATTGGATCTCCACTGAATTACTAGTTCATTCGTTTGAGCAATCTTCTTTTGCGCGTGAAAATGGATACTCCATCAGAAATAAGCAACTTTAGAATTTCGGTTATAACACCTATTTGTATGTTTATCTTAATTTATTTGGAAAATAGTGTTATTTTTTTTTTAAAATAGTAAATATTGTCTATGAACCTGAATGTCGAGATTATGAATCTAGAAAATATTTGTTAAAACTAATTCATGCGGATGTATCAATGGTACATTCCACCGTAGGAACGAAGTTTTATTCGGATAGGTGCCCGTGTAAAGACATTTATATGTGACCGATTGTACAAAAATAGAATATTATCGATCAACCCATCCCAAACATTCGGGGTGGCCAATTTACTCTAATCTTTGACATTTAAATGGCAACTGCTAAACAGAAGAAAAAAAGAGCAGAAAACGAAAGACAAACAAACAGAAAAATCAAACGAGCTTTCGCGTGAATTAATTGTTCACAATCCGAACTCCCCGAAAATATATCAAAAGTGAACCTAACAAAACCTTCCAGAAATTGTTTTTACTCTTAGAATTTGAAATATCAGTCTTAATCTGATATGTTTTAATCAATGCGAAACCTTAACAACCAACCATTAATTTTCCTCATGTTAGTAAATGCCATTTTTCATGCGGTAAATCTATCTGCACTCAGATATTTCACAAAATAGAGGTTGCTTATTATCAATTCACTTCCTTTTCGATTTACATTTAACATTTTCTAAGTCTTGTTATTTCACAGTTGGTCTTCTTTTCATAGCCAGATCCATCCCTTCTCATAGCGTCACGAGCTATTCTACATGAAATATAAGATTTATAAAATGTTTTTTATCAATTTTAAAAGATCAGTTTTGAAATGATAAACATTCAGACTAGTGTACATACTTGAATGAAGGACGAATTACCCGAATGCTAATGGCGCGTCTTATTAATTTGAGAACGATTTATGCACGATAGCAAATGCCGATATTGTTAGCGACGATTCCATGTAAACTACGGTGAGAATATAAATAGATCTTATATTTAGTATATTATTATCTAATATGCAAACAATTGAATTAGAATCGTTTATAGAAATATTTTATCCGATACACAAAACAATATAATCTATTCTACACAGGAATAATTACTCAAGTTAACAAAATGCAGACACAGTTAAAGTGTAGACTTTTAGAAATAGTTTGATGTGATGACTTCAACTTTCCAAAGTTTTACTTATTCACGTCTTGATTTGAATAGATGCGTCGGTCGGTCGATCTGCCACGCTTAACTTTGGTCCTTTTCAATTAAGTTCGAAATAGCATTTCTATTGCTAAACGCGTAAATTGAATGGACGCATCTTACGATTACTCATTCTAGTTTACGTTCACGTATACCGTGTTTACCATGGTACATTTACAATACAATGCGTTTATTTAATACACTATTTTGGGTATTCACGTATGTATATGAAAAATGTGTTTTTTAACGCTGTTTGCTTTATACATGATAATGGCGATGATGATGGTAATGTTTCGAGGATATCTATTTGATTGGATTACGAACTTCATAAAATACAGCTAGACATAACTTTACATGAAAAAAGTTTGATCCGCAACTCTCGGTAATATTGGGTTATGCCGGCTGAAGTTTCATACACATTTACCAACGAAAGAGTTTTATCTGTTATTCTTTTGTTGAGTAAACACTCTACCTATAAATAAAGGTGGTTACAAATATGAACAGATTGTGTTGTAGATAAATTTGGACAAATTCTCAAGCAATAAATATATGAAGTGTACATCTCTTCTCGCTCAGTACGTCACAGAATCATTGTGGTTTAATTGAAAAGAAATATCAATTCAGGAATACATTCGGATTTACAAATATTTCAATTAAAACATCCCAAAACAATATAAAGCGGAAGTAGAACTTATGAATTGTAGGCTGAGATAATGTGAACATTGAGCGAAAGAAAGCAGTGAATGCCATTATTGTCAATACAAAAGGAACATAGAAATCAGCGACGAAACATGCACGAACTTTTAACAATTACCTAAGCGATTTTACATACAATTAGAGAGAGAGAGTTTTGTTGCAAAAAAGTGTCGAAAATCGACTGATGGTCTCGAAGATATGCATTTCCTAAAGACAGGTTGTGTCTTCTTCTTCTTTTATTGGCAAAAAGAAACATTAATGATGTATAGAATTTGTTTTGAATGAACCTTTCTGAAATCAACAAGGTGAGTAGATTTCCTTTTGATAAGTGTTTTCATGTTGGGCATGTGTCTTCGTATTATATCACATGTGGACGTAACACATTGCATGTCAACGGAAAGAAATCAGATGAATATTGTAACGCATGTCAAACACAGATACCCACAATCCTAATAGTAAGAAAGTACAACTGAATATGTACACCCACTCACGCCAAATTAGTAAACAGTCTAAATAATAAGAAGGCAACAAACGATGATTAACACCTTGGTTGTTTGTATAACAAATCATTAAAGCATTTAACAAGTAAATGTGATATTGTAACAATCGTTAAATTTCGACTGCATGGAAATACATATTTGATTAATATTTTTACTAACGGTTAGATTTTTTTGTTTTAAACAATACGAGTTATTATTTAATATTCACTGTATGTGATTTTTTAGTTATTTTTGTTCTTTAAAATTTGGCTTTACATGTTGTTTCATTTGGTATCCATATTTGATTTTAGTATCCTATATAGTATGTTGTTTGCATTTGATATTTTTTTATATTATGTCAACCAATATGCACCATGACCTGATAATAATGTTAAAATCAGTTTATTTATTCTGTTAACTTTCATTTTGATTGTCACTGTGTCTCGTATAATTCGTTATTCTTGATATGTCGCAAAACAATTTTACTTATTTATTTGATTATCAATTTCTTTAATCTGGTCGTTGAATGGCTTCTCAACAGTATTTTCTTTCAAGTTTATTTGCATATTTTTTAGATACTTTCAATTTCGAAAGTTATTCTTTTTATTTATTCTTAAATATGTGCTAGCATTTGAATTTGTTCCGTACAACGATATTTGCATATGCATGCATTTAAATGAATGATTACATATAATGATATTCATACATGCATATATATGAAGCTACCGATTAACACCAATTGTAAATTATGAACTTACATTTATCTACTGTATATCTATATGTGTAAATATCTATATATGGGTATGTTAAAGTATTTAAGTGAACACTTTGATTAGTGCATGACTGTATTATATTATATGCATAATGTGTTGTACCTCTATATGTAATTATTGTAAATGTGCATACGCTTTGTTTTATGTGTATAGTATTTATATATTTACAAATATATCTACAGATATATGTATATATATATATACATGTGTGTGTATATATGTGTATATATACGATGTATATGTACATAATTATATATGCTTT